>PVJO010012915.1:0-53662 GCA_004026905.1 Hystrix cristata | reverse complement strand
TTCAGACTGACAAAAGTTGAGAAGTTTGATAACATTTAGAATTGTTGAGTTTGTGGAGAAAAGGGAGGACTCATTACCTATTGATAAGGTAAACTCATACTCTGTAGATTTTTGAGGCATTTCCTTTTTCAGAAGACCATTTGACATATTTATTAAAATTTAAACATGTAGGTCCAGAGGTGTGACTCAGTGGTAGAGCACTTCTTTAGCATGTATGAGGCACTGAATTCAATCCCAAACAAACAAAAAAAAACCCCACTTATGTATTTATTTATTTATTTATTTATTCATACCCCTCCCAATCTAGGATTCCTATATCTAGATATCAAAAAGAAAAACTTGCACCTTTTCCCAGAAAACCAGTTCAACACCATTCACTGAACTACTGTTTGAGACTGAGAGAAATGAAACAATTCAGATGTTCCTTAGTAAGAGAACTGGCTGGGAATTTAGTTCAGTGGTTAGAGTGCTTGCTTTGCAAGCACAAGGCCCTGAGTTCAATCCCCAGCACACACACAAAAAAAGGTAACAGAACTATTAAATAAACCAAGAGTCTTGGTTCATTTATTTCCCTTCCTAAACTGCTGTTTGTTTCCTTCCTTCCTTCCTTCCTTCCTTCACTTCTTTCTTCCCTCTTTCCTTCCTCCTTCCTTCCTCTTTTTTCTTTTCTCTTGAGTTGGTGTCTTGCTATGTTGTCCAGGATGGCTTTATTGTAAGTACTTTAAAAGGCCATACTTTCTGCTGTGTGTTGTTTATGTTAAGCATAGTTTTTGGTAAAACCTTAACACTGCAGATTAAGACTGCTTAGTTTCTAGATAATACCCACCATATAATGTAATTTGCAAGCCAGTTCTCTCTCTCTCTCTCTCTCTTTTTTTTTTTTTTTTTTTTTTTTTTTTTTTTTTTTTTTGGTGCTAGGGATTGAACTCAGGGCCTTGCGCTTGCTAGACGAGCACTCCAACCACTGAGCTAAATCCCCAGCCCCCAGTTCTCATTTTCAAACCAAATTGGAACTCATTTTTTACCAGAAAAAAAAAAAAAGTATCTCTATATGCCTTAAAACAAACATGTTTATGTATGCCTTTATTATAACCACTAGACTTCTGAATTCTAGGTTGACCAACTAGATAAATAAGGCCTGACGCTTGCAGAAATTTGTTTCATTGATAAAATAAGGGCCTGCACTAAATTTTATATCTTTTCCTTTTTTTCAAGGCATTTCTCTTTTAATTGTCTACTTGTTAAGTACTTTGGAGTTTATATATCTCAGAATAGTGTATCTTGTCATATTTGAGATGGATAAGAACTTTGCCTGTTATAAGGTGGAAAATGATGATTTTAAAGGGAGAGGTAGGCAAGAAGAACTAGCTCTCAAATGGACAAGTTAGAAATAGTACAGAAGGAGGTTGAGGATCTAGACATTGATTTCTTAAAATTATACATGTCCACCTAACCTCTGGTAATCACTGAAGTTTGGACACTACTAAAATTATTAATGTCATAAAATACAAAAGTAATGTTTGTACAACCATTAAAAAGAATATATATATTGATATGAAAGAATTCTGAGGCATTATTATTTAGTGAAAAAAGTGCGAAAAATATTTTATATATAATTATATGTATTTGTGTATTTTATATATCTATGTATTTATTATATTTTACATAAATAAAAAGATCACACAAAAAGATGCTTACCACAAACCATGGAATGGCATTTACCCTGTTAATGGAAAGCCTAGGATTTGAGGGAGGTGAAAACAGATTCTCTTGGTTTATTCTGAATACTCATGAATTATTTTAATGTCCTGTGGTTGAGAATAAACTGTAATACTAGTATAGGAGAAAAGTTTAAAATGTCTGATAATAAAAAAGGGAAAATCCACTACACTAAATGATCTCTAAGTTCTAGACTTTGAGGAATAGTGACAGTTACTGCATTATAGTTACCTACCTTACAGTATTTCTAATTCTTGATAAAGGTGTATAACTGGACAACTTAATTTCTTGGCCATGTCAACTATCAGTCCTATGCATGATTTTAGTCTGGCGTAAATTTGCTTCTTTATTCTGAATACTTCTCTCTCACCCACCTTACTCTGCTTCTTTCTTTTGGAGTTGAAACTCCATGCCTTATGTTCCCCTTCAGTTTGCCTTTGGCCACTTGTTTACTCACTCTGTGTGTGAGTCAGATTGTGTCAATTGCTGGCAAAACCTCTAAGACTTGAAATGGCTTGAAAGTTGATTGTCATAGTGCAACTTCATGGCACAATGTCTTAAAGTTTGGTTATATAGTACATAGGAGCAGAAAATAAAGTCATTTTTGTATAATGTAAAAAATTCTTATTCATATACTAAATGACCTTTTTTTAAATTCTTTTAAAATATTTTTTTAGGTATGGAATATCAAACAAATGATTAAGTTGACACAGGAGCACATAGAGGCCCTATTGGACAAATTTGGTGGGGAGCACAATCCACCATCAATATACCTGGAGGTAAGCTGCTGAGTATCATATCTACAGTCATTTTGAAATAGGGAAAAAATAATGTGTAAAAAGCATTCATACTGGTAATCTTGGTTATTTTAGGATGTAGGATTAGGAGGAGATATTAAAAGAGAATTAGTGTTTGCCTTTACTATATTTCTTAGTCTTGTTTTTCTTGTTACAGTACACGCGCATTACTTTTGTAATTTGGTAAACATCAAACCTTAAGTAAGGGAGAAATCCTGTAAACTTCAGAATATTCCTCTGAACAAAGAGAAAGCACATAGTTGGGTGATCAGCAAAACTAGTTACCATAACAAAACGGGGCAGTTTTGTAAAATACTTTTCCAGAACACGTTCCATCAGAATTGGTTTCTGCCTCCTTATAAAAACCAAGATATATCATATACAGGTACACATTAACTACGATGAATGTGATCGTTATGTATATCTAAAATGTAGCAATAAATCTTCTTGGTTCAATAAAAATAAAGATAAAATTTATAATCTTAAAACAGCCCAACATCACCTCCTTTTGTGATAGTGCCTCAAAGTTGTGTCAAGCCTGGAGCACGATTTTCAGTTTGCAGAGTTAGTTGTTGTTCTTAGCCCTGTGAGATAGCAGGTAGTGTCATCATCACAGATATCCCTTGGCGTTAGTTTCCTGTGGATGTCAGTCAGGTTCCACAGCAAGCAGGCGTTTGTGGAATCTAGGCAGTCAGGTTCTACAGCCCACATTGCTCACCCCTAGCCTTCATTGCTTTCCTGTATGAAAGATCACTCAACTATAATCACTAGTCATACGTGGAAGTAACCCTAAATTATCAAAGGTCAGGTTACCATTTGGCTCCAAATGTCAGAATTTTTAATGCACAAATTGAAAGATTCCTAATTAAATTTCTAATTTAGTAATCCACCTACTTTCACAGGACAAATCTTCACTAGATGAGAAAGCAAGTTTGCATTTCCGAAATGAATCCTAGCCAGATGTGGTGGTGCACTCCTGTAATCGCAGCACTCCAGAGGCTGAGGCAGGAGGATCACTGAAAGTTCAGTGCCAGCCTGAACTATGTAGTGAGTTCAAGGCCAGCCTGAACTATACAGTGAAACCCTGTCTCAAAAAAGAAAAAAAAAAAAAAAATCCTGGAAGTTTGGAAATACCAGTTTAGTAAATCATTCTTTTTTTTTCTCTTCTTCATATATGGCTGATCCTAAATCACACTAGTAGTTAGTATCAGCGCTAGAGCTAGAACTCTTATTTTTGGATGCTAACGAGTTAATGTACATTCTAGTATCCCATGCTATCTCTTTCACTTGAATACTCAAGGAGGCCAAGCAAAGGAGTAATGAGAAACTGATAATTCCTTATTAATCAGTATTAGACAGTATAAGCAGCAGTTTGTCTGTCAGTCTTTTCTGTCCTGGAGACTGTCCCCATCTCAGATATGGTGCATATGTATCAGTCACCAAGTCTCACTATGGCAGTGATTCACTGCCCCCTACATAGACACACAGTCTTCATGGGTTTTACTGTTTGAACGCTGATCACTAACAACGACAAACCTTTGAGCTTATTCCGTGTTTGGTAATATATTAAGTGCATTTATTATTTAATCCTTTATAGTTACTTTAAGGTAGATGCTAGAGTGTCGAAAGTTTTGTTATCACCATTTTATAGGTGAAGAAACAGCTTAAAAAAAAAAGAGAGAGAGAATACCTAAATTGCCAGTCATGGACCAAAACCTCTGAAACTGCAAGCCAAATTGAGCCTCTCTCTCCTTCATTAAGTTATGGGTGTCACGTGTTTTGTCCCAGCAACAGGAAAGCTGACTACTACAGGGTCCTTTGAGACTTCATATGAATTTTAGAAAGAATTTTTCATTTCTATAGACACATTATCAGGACTGGTAGGGACTGCATTGAATCTGTAGGTTGTTACTGTTACTATTGGCATTTTAAGAGTTTTAAACTTGCATATGAATGACTAGCTAAGAATAACTGTATTTGAGGAAAGTTTCAGCAGGAACAAGAACAGCAGAAATGGCTACAGGAATTTACAAACAGTGCAGAGAATAGAATAAAGTGTGAAAATAATTATTTAGCGTCAGAGATAAGAGAATTTATAGTAATCCATTCTTGTTTGATAGGTCTGAAAAAGCAAAAGTAGCAGAACTAGAAAGAGGCTCTTGGAAACATAAGCATATTATAGCAGAAAAAAACTATATGTGTGCATGTATGTATATGTAGAGACCTGTAAGCATGAATGTATGTATGTATGTGTATGTAGGTAGATAAGTGTTGAAAGATGAATGTTTCAGGAAGCAGAATAAAAACGAAGATAGAAAATATTAGAGGAAAGATCAGAAAAACTAGAGAATAAATTCAAATCTATAAAAACATAAATGCTTTTAGTTGCAAGAAACAGAAACCTCCAGCAACAGATTACCAAAACAAACAGGAATTTTATTATCCCTTCATGTTACAAGAAGGATGAAATAGATTACACCAAGCTTGGTTATACAGTCACGTTGTCAAGCTCTGGTTGGATCTGTGCAGTCAATTTGCCTTTTTTGTTGCACCTACAACAGATGTGAGGATCTTTCCCTCATGAAACTCCTCGGACCAGAAAGCAGAGAACAGAGCTGTTCTCTTGTACACTGAGCTCTTGCTAAAAGGAAACTCCCAATAAAACCCTGTACTGCTCCCTTGTATATCTCATTGACCAGAATGAGATCACTGTCACTCGACCTGTGACTGTGCTTGTATTTCCTGAAATAAGAGACTAACGAGTTAAATTTCTCAAGTGTTCACAATTTTTTTCTGATTAGTTTGTGCACTGACAAGTAGAAGTTGTGCTATAGTTATTTCATTCTGTGATGTTTCAACAGAAACCTCTTTGATGTTTCTGCAGGGAGATAAATTGTTAACTACCTATCTCTACTTTTTCTCTTTCCTATCACTATCAGAAATCCTTTTCATTTTCTTTTTCCATTCACCAATTACTTAAAAACCAACTTTTAAGTTGTTCAAGTTTCTCCCCTACTAACAATAATTAACATCCATTGATTCCCTTTATAACTATAGTGAAATGAGTTATCGTGTGCTAAAGAATTTCAAATTGGTCTTCTCAGTCAGTTTATTTCCCCTCTTTCAGCCATCATTCAAAGGAGGAAAGGCTGTTTGCCCTGAAAAGTTGTTCCCTAGAGTTTCTTCTTTTTCTCCAGTTTTCCTGTATCTTATCAACAGATAATGTGAATGTCTTCTCTGTGTAAGATACAATGTGAAGTGCTTTTCTAATACTAGATTCCTTTTTCTGTACCCTATATATTGGAGGCCAGAGTTCAAGAGAGAGCACTTTTGGAATCACCCTCCGAATCTAGCTGTGACATTTGAGGCCTATTTACCTCTGAATGTGTGGTCCCCCACAGACTGATGAAGTCAGTAATAGCTCCTAACAGGTATTAAGTACTTGCTGTGTACCAGGCACTAGCTGAGCATACAGTAGCTTATTTAATCTTCAGTCCACCCTTTACTGTTCTCATTTTTGTTTTCTAGATGAAACAAAGGCACAGAAAGGTTTAATAATCATATGGTCAAGATTACAGAGTGCAAATGATATAGCCATTTTTGAAGCCATACATTTTGAATTCAGTGCCTGTGCTCTCAATCATGATAGCATTCTTGTGATGCTTGACAGCTTTTCGTCCTTAGTCAGTGTAGAACCCAGGGCAGTACAGAGGCATTTGAACAACTGTGCAATGAAGAGAGTTCTCAAGCTAGATACTTCCTCTGGAATGCAGAGCAGTTCATTATATATATTTGCAGGCAGTTTGTAAGATTTTATTGTTTACTGTGAGATTAAATTCATTTGACCATATATCCTTAGTCCAGTGAAACTTTTGTGAGGATCCCCTGATGGATAGTAACCCCAGAATTTCCTGTGAGATGGAAGCCATATTTTAAAATACAGTTTATTCTCTAAGCAGATCTGTAGTGAGAAGGATAAAGTTGTTTTGTTTTATTTTGGTTTTTTGTGAGAATAAAATATTTTAACTGATAGCTATTTCACAAAGAGGGTGGCAAGTAACACATCTTCTAAACCTTTTTGAGGAAGTTTTAGTTCTAACAGTGAGATCTGACACTGTGGACCTCAGTCTTGTTTTTCTGGACAGAATTTGGCTCTGTAGTCAGGGCTGGCCTGGAACTTCCTTCTTGGCATTGAACTCAAGATCCTCCTCCCTTAGCCTCCTGAGTGCCAGGATTACAGGAATACACTACGATGCCTGGTTTCATGCCTACAACTTTTCTAGAAAATAAAATTTAATAGAAAGGAAGATACCTGTCTTGATGTAGTCTAATATTTTATCTTATGCTAGATATGTAATTTGGTAAATTATTATTGGATCAGAAAATTGAAAAATACAGTGCTCTTTAAATTAGTATTCATGGACCATTTAGACATCACATATACTTAAGTCATGTTTCTCAGTGTAATGTAGTATCGTTTTATAATCTATTCATTTAAAAGTACAAGTATTTATAGTATTGTCAGCCCTTTGTAACATTTAACTTTTAAAACCTTGCTTATAAGAAAATTATAATCAAAGACTGAAATTTCATATTTTCTTTCGTTAATGCCAGAACAAAGTCAAGATTCAATGTTAGTCTACTTTATTTTGTAGGCTTATGAAGAATACACCAGCAAGCTAGATGCCCTGCAACAAAGAGAACAGCAGTTATTGGAATCCCTCGGGAATGGAACTGATTTTTCTGTTTCTAGCTCTGCATCAATGGACACCGTTACATCTTCTTCCTCTTCTAGCCTTTCAGTGCTACCTTCATCTCTTTCAGTTTTTCAAAATCCTACAGATGTGTCACGGAGCAACCCCAAGTCACCACAAAAACCTATTGTTAGAGTCTTCCTGCCCAACAAACAGAGGACAGTGGTGAGTCAATTTTTAATGTCATCATATTGCTGTTGGTGTTTTTCAGAAGGACTAGTTACTGAAAATTAATGTTGTTGTCTTATACTCAGAGGTCATGTAAATGGAAGTATCCATTTCAAGCAAGAATGGGAAAGACATAATTGATGCCAAAGTCTATATTTATGACCAGAACAAATTACATTGTCGGATTTGACAGTTTAGCCCATCTGCCAAACGTTAATGACACTTAAGTCTAAGGGCTAATTAAGAATCAAGTAGTTTCAAGACTTGAGCTTGTTTTTTATTTAATATATGTCAGGTAATCTTTCTTCCTCCTTAAGAAATCTCCATTCTCAGTTACTAATGTTAACTTTTCAGTATGCTTCAGTATTTTTCCTCTTGTCTACACAACTTTTAATTATTGATTATTAGTATCATTATTGGAACAACATATGATGTAAGTAACATTTTAAGCAGAGAAGGCTGCAGAATTATAGATGATTTCTAATCCTCAAATGCAACAGATATTGTCAGGAGACCCTAGTAAGTCATGTACCGATAAACATCACTACTTTCAAAATGTGTATGTTGGCTTTTAACATTAATTTTAAAAAATTCTAAATCAGCTGATCAGAGTAGTTTTTCTCAGACAGCAGAAATGAAAAGTACAACTACTATTGTTCAGTGTTGCAAAAATTCCCCTTTGATTTAAAAAAAATATTATGAAGGAATTATTCCCCCCCAAATAAGAATTCCTGCAAAAGATACCATACTAAAAATTAACAGTGTTGCTACTTACCAGCATATATATTTTGATCTTACTTAGGAAATACTTTCTGAACTAATTATTAAAAGGAATTCATTCACACATACTTTCCTGCCCTTTCTTCCACAGAGAAGAAGGGGCTGTACCAAATTAGACTCTAGATTATTCATTGTACAGAATTACTGTTCGATTTATAAGACAAATTCAGTTTTCCTTCTCTTTCTCTTCTGTTATGTAGAATGGAGTTAACATTACTGCCCCCACAACTAGACAGTAAATTTCTAAAATCCTTTCCAAGGATGCCCCCTTAAAGGGGGAGCATAAGGTGAAATTATATCCAAATTATCTGTGAATAGAAATCCTATCTTTGACGCAGCCTATGTTACAACACAATTTATGGCTAACATCACATCTCCAGTAGGTCTGTAGTGAATTCTTTGTTACCTGTACTCAAGTGGAAGGGGAGATGCATTCTTAAGGTCCAGGCTTTTCCCTTCTCTTCACCTCAGTATTCTTGCTGTATCTCAACTCTGCTAAACTTAGTAATTGTAAGAGTTTGTAGCTACTAACCACATAAAATTGGGGGTGTTAGAGTTCGTCTTTCAGAGTTTTCAGACTATTCTAAATGATTAAGATAAACTAGCCTTTTCATATGGGGTAGCCTAAGAGAATCCTTAAATTCAAAAATACTACCACTAAATTTTATAATTTCTCCTCATAAAAAGCAATAAAAACAATTGAGACACTTCAGAAATATAAAATGGTAATAATTAAAGAACTACTAGGCCAGTGGTGGTGAACCTGTGGCATGCATGCCACAGTGGGCTGTTTGTATCATTGAAAGCTCTAAAAGATTTGCCATCACTGTACTAAGCAATTGACTAAGTTTGCCTTTATAATTCTACCCAGGCTTAGATTAAACGACTTATTCTTATCCATTGTACTCTTAGTTTAACTATTCACATTCAGTACTCAGAAAAGCTGCATACAAGTGTCATGCACTTTAGGAGGGTTCATGAATAGTCAATGAACAGGTCTGTGGTGTTAAACTCTTCCAAGCTGTTGTTTTTCCATTCTCTCTTTTATATAAATATCCTAACCCGGGGCTGGGGATTTAGCCCAGTGATTAGAGTGCTTGCCTTGGAAGCACAAGGCCCTGAGTTTGATCCCCAGCACCACAAAAAATAAAATAAAATAAAATAAATATCCTAACCCTTCTTTTAACTTTCAGTTTCTTCCTCTTCTCCTCACTGAATTCTTCTTAGTATTAAAATTTATTATTTAAGCATTTATTGTGCTATATTACAAGTTCAGTGGTAAGCTCTTTGCATATATTAATAAGGACCTTGCATTCTAAGTAAACTTGTAATAGTGAACAACAGCTCCTCAGTGAAAATACCTGTTTGTCCTGAACACTCAGGTACAGAGGGCAGTTGAACCTACCGTAGTAGTAGTAAATGAAATCAAGCACCAAAATGAAGTTACTATTTTTTTTTATTTTAAACCAAGAACATGTATTGGTACATTTTACATATAATGGTTACATTCATCACGTTTATTTTGTACCTGTACATGATGCATCTTGGTTCTCCCCCCTCTTCCCCACCCCTCCCCTCTGTTCCCTCCCTCCCTATTTACAGCAGGTTTATTCATAATTTTCTGTATTTTCCCTTTCCCTTTTCTTTCCTTTGTTGCCTTTCTGCTTTTCTCCTTCTTTCTTTCTAGTACTCCTTAAATTACTGTTTTTTTAAAGAAGATTCAGATTTATAGTGCAGGATTGCAGACCTAGCACTTACCTGTACATTTTTTCAGGGCCAGGAATTTATCTCAGTGGTTAGAGTCACAAGGCCCTGCGTTCAATCCCTGGCACCAAAAAAAAAAAAAAAAAAAAAAAAATGGTGCAAAACCTGTACATTTTTTTTCCCAAAACTTACATTGAAATGGCAATAAAGTTACATGAAAAATACATTAATGCAATATAAAAACAGGGTGGGATGCTGTGAGAAGACTAGAAATTTGGAGGAATTCCTAAAAGATAAAAAATATAAGATTGGATAAATGAATAAGCCAAAAGGAAAGAGCAGAAAAGTATCAGGAACTAGATTCATGTGGGAGCTATTTTCAACAAAATGCTCATAAACCACACAGCTTATTTAGCAGCTGCAGAGAACAAGATTTGCCTCTTGAGTGGTATTAGAATAGTAATTAACCAAAAGTCTTCTGGCGGTAGATAGAAGAAAATCATGCCTTCAGGAACCAGGCAAGTAAGTGTTTAAATAAACATGTAGAAAGTGTGTGTCAGTTGTGAGCCTTATGGTGAACCAGAACAAACAAAATCCTCCAAAATATTACGAGTTCTGAATTAGAAAAAATAAATTTTAGAAGTGCTTGTCACATACTTTGAACCATTTGATAATGGGCTGATGAGTCTGAAGTCAGCCATCTGTTGCACAAGTCCATAGAGCTGTGAGTGAAGCCTCCTGGAGTCATTCTTCAGAGGGCCCCCATCAGTTCCTTCTCTGGATATACCATATGGAGAAAAGGGTTTGTAACAGTTGTCCCATGGTAAAGCTGTGAAAGTTTTCTCAAAAAAATGATATTTCTTCGTGGAGAACTCTGCATGAGTACCAGAGTGAGAAACAGGTGAAACTGAACATTAGGTGTTTCATGAACTTCAGAGAAATGCAGTGAGGAAGAAAGTATAGGTTAACCAGGTGCAGAGTGGCCACACACCTGTAATCCCAGCTATTTGAGAGGCTGAGTCGGGGGATCACAAGTTTAAAGCTACCCTGGGCAACTTAGGGAGACCCTTTCTCGAAAAGGGGATGGAGGGACAGTGTGCTGACTTACCTAGGAATAAGCCAAAATGGAGGAACTGTTCACAGACCTAAGAAAATTTCCCCGTGTTGGAAAAATTAGTCTTCAGATAAATAGGAACAACTTACAGGAGAATAAGAAATGAATTGCTGATTATTATTGGGAGACCTAGAAGGCAGTGGAACAGTGCCATAAAACACCCGATGGACATTGACAGCCAAACTAACATTCAAGAGTTGGGGCAAGCCAGGTGTGGTGGTGCATGCCTGTAAGCTCATTTCTTCAGAAGGCTGAGGCAGAAAGCTTCCAAATTCGAGAACAGCCTGGACAACTCAGTCTCAAATTTTTTTTTAAAAAAAAGCATTTAAGTGGCTGGAAATGTAGGTTAGTGCCAGAGTGCTTGCCTAGCCTGTGCAAGGCCCTGGGTTCTGTCCCCAGTACCAAGCTGGGGGAGGGGGAGCAAAACATTTTAGATATCTGAGGACTCAAAGAGTTGTTTCGGGTGGAATATTATAGGTGTCTAGAAATAGATGTTAGAATTCAGGAGAATTTAATGTGAAAGAATAATTGTTCAACCAGTAGGAAAAGTGAATCACTTAGGTTTTGTACTGGCACATCTGGAATAAATAAAATTGGATATACATCTTAGACAGTTACAGAAATACAGTAAATCCTAATAGAACCAAGAAATTAAGGCAGCCTGGCAGAACACTCAGCCCCGTGGCCCCCCAGTGGGCTGGACTCTGACCAACTCCACAATTGTGGACTCCTCAACTAGGCAGAGCCACTGCCAACATTGACCTGGTTCTGCATTGTTTCCCCTCTGCACGGGACAGCAGAAGTGCCAGCCAAACAACAGACCTGTTCCTGGACAAAGCAGAAGTCCAGAATAGGAGGTTGAACATGGCTGAGTAGAGGAAGAGTCACAGTTATTCTTTCCTCAAGAAGCTGAGGAAAGAGCCTTTGAGAAGGAAAGAGCAGGAAGATTCAACCTGGCTGAGTAGAGGAAGAGCCACATTAGAGAGCCTCAGAGGGCATCAACAAGAAACACAGAGGAGAGAGGCATCTCCACATTACAAACACCCCAAAACATAGCCTTGAAGTGTAGGTGCAGGCAGGGAAGAAAGACACTGTGGGAAAGGACTGAGTGTTTGAACTTCAGTCCCAGAGCAGCCCTCTGGTAGCTTCAAACTGCCAAGATCCCAGAGTTGATGAGGGGAAGATAGTCACTGGAGACTATTGACAGTTGGAGACCAGATTGGAATGAGGCCTGCTGAGAGGCAGGGACTGGAGATCATAGTCCCAGGACCTGCAATCAGGTACCAGATTCAGCCTGAGTTATCCAGGATTGGAGGCTCACAGTGGTGCTCTGTTCCCACTGCTAAAGGGAGACTCAAAACACAGACTTTACAGTATGTTATTTCTCAACTAGCCCTGACAGACACCATTGAAATGGACTAGCCTGTTACTGCATAGTTGAATTGATTGTGTAGGAATAATTCTGACTCAGTGGACAATTTAATGCCAGTGAATTTGCCTGCCAAATCCACCATCACACCCAGAGAGAGGGACAGCAGGGGTTCCTAACCCAAGAAAATTGGACTGGATCAGACTCTGCAAAAGTACCTGCAACCTGGCAGAAAGAGGTCCTGAGTGTGAGTTAACTCTAGTTTTGCAGTGGAGGGGTCATGGGAATAATTGGGGTGTGAACACACAGACTGCCTGGCAAAAGAAGCCACTTGGGAATTAACATATCCAGTGGCTTGTTGGAATATCTAGTATGTATTCTCATCAGTCATCTTATTGGTTTAAATTTTGTATGTTTTTTCAGTTTTTTAGTTACATGGGGTTATGTTCTTTTATGATTTCATGTGTATATTAGGCGGTTACTCTTGTATGTTTGTGCTTTCATTGACTGATATAATAGGTATCTAGGTTCTCTCCCTCATCTAGAGAATAAGCAAAGATGGAAAGAGTAACAGCAAGATCTATCATATAGAAATATTAAGACTGACTCTGAGGATGCTGTTATAAATTGAAGCAATTTTTGTGGCAAAACAGACAGAATCAAAACCACTTAAATAACAGAAGGAGTAAATACTTGAACTGGACATACAAAGTTGAAAATTATTCATGGAGAGGCAACATCCTACTAAAAATCTCCATATAACCACATACCCTCCTTACTTCTCTAGTCCCCGACCTGCAGTAACGCTCCCCAAAAAAGGAGGAGAAAAAAAAGACACATGAAATTTTTAAAAATTTTATATTTCGATAGATAAACACAGATACAAGTAGGAGAATAAGGAAACAAGGAAATACAAGATCTCCTAAGCTCCCCCAACTCCCCCAAGACAGGGCAAGGAGCTACAAAGGGAGAAGAAAACAAATACCAGATAGCAGAAATCTATGAAAAGTTCACAGAAGGGGTGAAGAAAATAGAGGAGTTCAAAGAAGAACCAAAAGTTTGCAGCAGTTACACTCAATTAGGCCATGGTGAATTTCAGGGAAGTAGTAAAAAACTGGATGGGCTAACCAAAACAGTCCAAAATTTGAATGACAGATTCAACAAGGATATAGAATCCTCAAAAAGTTGTCGGCTAGAAATACCTGAGATAAAAAAACAGTACAGAATACATACATTCCAGAAATGACCAGTGTGAAGACAGAGTATTTGATATTGAGGACAAAACAGTGAACTATGATAAAGAGCTCAAAGAAACCAAAAAGAAAATAAGAATACAAGAGACAGTTATCTACCAGCTACTAGATGACAATAAGAAGAACAATCTAAGGCTAATCCAAGTTAGAGAAAATCTAAAAGATTGTACAGATGGATTCACCAAAATGCTTACAGAAATTATGGAAGAAACTTCCCAAATTTAAGGAAATGTTTTAAAATACAAGTAAGTGACACTTATAGAACTGCAAACAATTATGATGAAAGAAGATATTCACCAAGGCATATTCTTATTAAATGCTCAGATATCCAGCAAAAAAACAATTCTAAAGGCAGCCAGAGAAAAAGAAAAAAATCACATATAAAGGTAAACCGGTTAGAATCACAGCAGGCTTCTCACCACAAACCCTGAAGGCCAGAAAATGTTGAAGTATTTCAAGCCCTAAGAGCAAATAACTTCCAACCCAGATTAACTTACTCAGCGAAGCTATCTTTCAAAATAGGTGGGGAAATAAGGTATTTCCATGAAAAAGACCCGCTCAGAAAATAGAGTGCTAAACCAGCTCTAGAGAAAATACTCAAGAATATTCTTGGTAAAAATAAGGGATTGGACCCATCTAAAAACACAGAGGAAACTGATGAAGTCAGTGGATAAACGAACAAACAAAAAAACAGGAAAAAGAAAGAACTAACCAACAGATAAAGAAGGTAATGATAGTAAATAACCAACACATCTCAGTAATATCTATCAATGTTAACAACCTCACTTCTCCAATCAAAAGACACAGACTGCAAACTGGATCAAAAAACAGAATCCAAAAATATTTTGCATTCAAGAAACTCATCTAAGCCAAAAATGCATAGACTAAAATCACAGGGTGGAAGACAACATTGTATGCACCAGCATCGCAAAACAAGCAGGAATAGCAATTCTAATATCAGACATGGCAGACTTCAAGTTGAAACGGATTCAGAGACAAAGGTCACTACCTACTAGTTAAAGGAACAATCCAGCAAGAAGAGATAACACTGATAAACATGTATGCACTAAATACTGGAGCGCTTATCTTTATTAAAAAAAACTGCTGAAATTAAAAGATCAAATAAACATTAACTCAATCATTGTGGGGGATTTTAACAATCCCCCTTCACAAAGAGACAGATCAACTAAACAAAAAACCAATAAAGAAATTTCAGAGTTGAACCACACCCTTGAACATATGGACTTAATAGATATATGGAGAGTATCCCACCCCCCATACAACAGAGTATACATTCTTTTCAGCAGCACATGGTACTTTTTCCAAAATCCATCATATACTAGTCCACAAAGCCTGCTTAAGTAAGTATAAAAGAACTGAAATCACCCCATGCATACTGTATGACCACCGTGCAGTTAAAGTAGAAATCAGTGACAGAAGAAATTTTAGAAAAGGCAAAACCTCCTGGAAAATTAACAGCATACTCTTCAACAACCAATGAGTCACAGAAGAAATTTTAAAATTTCTGGAAGTTAATAACAACTGTGCAACTCAACGAAACCTCTGGGACACTGTGAAAGCAATTCTAAGAGGAAAATTCATTGCAATCAGTGCTCACATTAGGAAAACAGAGCAGGCCCAAATAATCTTATGAGAAGCCTTAAGTTACTCGAGAAACAACAACAAACCAGCCCCAAACCAAAATTAAGGAGGGAAATTATAAAGATGAGAGCAGAAATCAGTGAAATTGAAACTAAAAAAAACTGTTAATCAATCAAAGAGCTGGTTCTTCAAAAGAATAGATAAAATAGACAAACCTTTAGCATGACTCATCAAGAGGAAGAGAGAAAAGACTCATATCAGTGCAATTAGAAATGACAAAGGTGAAATCACACCAGACACTGTTGAAATCCAGAAGATAGTAAGTACTTTGAAAAATTATATTCCAACAAATTAGAAAATTTTGAAAGGACAGATTCCTAGACATATACAAACTACCAAAACTAACCCAAGAAGACATAAATATGCTTAACAGCCCAATAACAAGCAATGAAATTGACTCAGTAATAAAGAATCTACCAACTAAAAAAAGCCGGGGCCCTGATGCATTCACAGCTGAATTCTACAAAACCTTGAAGGATGGTATATCACCAGTACTCTTCAAGCTCTTCGAAGAAATCGAAAAGGATGGAGTGCTCCCAGATTCATTTATGGAAGCCACTATCACTCTGATCCCAAAACCAGTTAAAGACCCAGCTGAAAAAGAGAATAATAGACCAGTGTCTTTAATGAACATAGATGCAGAAATCCTCAGTAAGACATTAGCAAATAGAATGCGGCACATTATCAGAAAGATGATACATCATGATCAAGTAGGTTTCATCCCAGAGATGCAAGGGTGGTTCAGCATACCTATGTCTGTAAATGTAATACATCACATAAACAGGAGCAAGATCAAAAACCACACGGTCATATCAGTAGGTGCAGAAGAGGCTTTCGACAAAATCCAACACACCTTCATGATAAAAATCCTGAGGAAAACAGGCATAGAAGGACCATACCTAAATATGATAAAGGCTATCTATGACAAGTCAATAGCCAGCAGCATACTAAATGGGGTAAAACTAAAAGCATTTTGCCTAAAATCAGGAAGCAGACAAAGATGCCCACTTTCTCCTCTGTTATTTAACATAGTACTTGAAACATTAGCTAGAGTACTTAGGCAAGAGAAAGAAATAAAAGGGACACATATAGGAAAGGAAGAACTCAAATTATCACTATTTGTAGATGACATGATGTTCTACAGAGAAGACCCAAAGAACTCCACCAAAAATCTTAGAATTAATAACCCATTTCAGCAAAGTAGCAGGATACAAGATCAATACAGAAATCTTTAGCATTTGTGTATACCAACAATGAACAGGATGAGAATGAAATTCTGAAAATAATACCATTCACTGTCACTTCCAGAAAAATGAAATACCAGGGATTTACCTAAGGAAGTGAAAGACCTCTACAAAGAAAACTATAGTACACTGAAGCAGGTGCTGAAGAAGACATCAGAAAATGGAAAGTTGTCCCTTGCTCCTGGTTAGGCAGAACCATTATTGTCAAAATGGCCATACTTCCAAAACTTTTACACAGATTGAATGCAATCCCAACCAAAATACCAACAGCATACTTTACAGATCTAGAAAAAAACAATCCTAAAATTCGTATGGAAGCAGAAGAGACCCTGAATAGCAAAAGTAATTTGGGGCCATAAGAGCAAAGCAGGTGGCATAGCAATACCAGACTTCTATACTTCAAAACAATAGTGACAAAAATGGCATGGTACTGAAACAAAAACAGATACATGAATCAATGGAACAGAGTAGAGGATATAGAAACCTCCCTGGACATACTCAGTTATTTGGGTTTTTTCTGTTTGTTTTTGCTTTTGTTTTTTTCGGTGCTGGGGATTGAACTCAGGGCCTTGTGCTTGCAAGGCAAGCACTCTAACCACTGAGCTAAATCCCCAGCCCATACTCAACTATTTAATCTTCAACAAAGGTTCCAGGAACATACACTGGAGGAAAGATAGTCAATTCAATAAGTAGTGTTGGGAAAACTGGTTATCTGTAGAAGAATGAAACTCGACCCTTAGCTCTTGCCAAGTGGTAAATTAAAATCAAAATGGATCAAAGATCTAAATATTAAAACAAAGCTTCTGGAAGATAAAATAGGTAAAACATGTAAAGACATAGGGGTAGGAAAGGATTTTCTAAATAGAACCTCAATTGCGCAAGAAATAACAGCAAGAAAAAGTGGGATTATATCAGACTAAAAAGCTTCTGTACAGCAAAAGAATCAACAGAGTGAAAAGAAAACCTACAGAATGGGAAAATTTTTTTCCCAGCTACTCCTCAGAAAGAGGACTAATACCTAAAATATATAATGAGCTCAAAAAAATTAAAGACCCAGTCAAGAAATGGACTAGAGAAATGAACAGACACTTCACAGAGGAGAAACACAATTGGCTAATAAATACATGAAAAAATGCTCAATATCTCTGGCCACTAGAGAAATGCAAATTAAAACAATACTTAGATTCCATCTTACTCCAAAAAGAGTGGCAATCGTTAGGAAATCAAACAATAGCAAATGCTGGCCATGGCTAAGGCAAAAAAGGAACCCTCCTACATTGTTGGTGGGAATGCAAACTAGTACAACCATTATGGAAATCAGTGTGGAGATTTCTCAAAGAACCAAAATTAGAAATTCCATATGACCCAGGTATTCCTCTGCTAGGTATCTTCCCCCAAAGAGCGTAAGTCATCACACTACAGTGATACATGCATACCAGTGTTTATAGCAGCACAATTCATAATAGCTTAATCCTGGAAACAACCTGCATGCCCATCAAGAGATGATTGGTAAACAAAATGTGCTATTGCTGTATAGTGGAATACTACTGTGCTATAAAGAATGACAAATCTGAGGCATTTGTAGGAAAATGGATACCTGGAAAATATAATACTGAGTGAAATAAATCAGGCAAGCTTAAATACTGTATGGTACCGCTCATTTGAATGAGA
This sequence comes from Hystrix cristata, assembly GCA_004026905.1. Taxonomy (NCBI): domain Eukaryota; kingdom Metazoa; phylum Chordata; class Mammalia; order Rodentia; family Hystricidae; genus Hystrix; species Hystrix cristata. Next base: position 35,427 of record PVJO010012915.1, on the reverse strand, counting down.
CAAAATACAAGCATAGAAAATGATAAAGGATGGGTAGAAATGGACAAGGGGACAGATCTCATCCAACAGGGAAGTGGTCCAAGGAAACAAGGATGAGGAAGAGGGAGGTTAAGGAGAAGTGAGAGGAATAAAGATGTGCCGTGTACAGGATCCTAAAAACTCCAATCAGTGTAAACATATGCTGTAACGTGAACTAAGACATATCAACAAGTATGTAAAAGGTGATGTGGGGGGAGTCAGAGGAGGGTGGGAGGGGAGGAAAGGGGAAGGGAATTAGAAAGAAAAAAAAAACTGTAATTCGTACATGTAGCTACTCCCCAAGATGATTGTAACCTGCTAGAATTGCAAACATGTACTAATAATTTTTTTAAATAAGTTAAAAAAAAATTAAATACCATCTAGGTGTAGCAGCACATGCCTGTAACCCCAGCATTCTGAGAGTCTGAGGCAAGATGATCAGAAGTTCCAGCCCAGCCTCAGTGACTTAGTAAGAAACCTCCTACGAGTCAACAACACAAAACCCAGTAAAAAATGGGCCAAGGACTCGAATAGACATTTCTTTAAAGAAGATACACCAATGGCCAAAAAACATATGAAAAGATGTTCAACATTGCTAGTTAAGAGCATGCAAATCAAAATCACAGTGAAAGTGGGGCATGATAGCACATGCCTGTAATCCCGGTGTTTGACAGGCTGAGGCAGGAGGATTACTGTGAGTCTGAGGCCACACCAGGCTACATGGTGAGTTCAGGCCAGCCTAAACTACATAGTGGGACCCCACCTAAAACAACAACAACAACAAAAAACACACAATGAAATACTTCTTCACATCCATTAGGATGATAACAAAATAAGTAGTGGTGAACATGTGAAGAAATTAGACCCCTTTGAAATATTAAATGGTACAACTGCATGGAAACAGTGTGGAGATTCCTTAAAACAATGAATAGAATTACAATACCATAAGACCCAAGAGTTCTGCTTCAGGATATATACCTGAAAGAATTGAAAGCGGGGTCTCAAAGAGTTACTTGTACACCCATGTTATAGCTGCATTATTCACAATAGCTAGAAGGTGGGAGCAACTCAAGTGTCCACTGATGGCAAGGTGTGGTGATGCACCCTTGTAATCTCAGCACTCAGGAGGAGGAGGCAGAAGAATTCCAAGTTCAAGGCCGGATTGTACTACACCATGTGATCCTGTCTCAAAAAAACTAAAAATGTGTTCTTTGATGGATGAATGGACAAACAAAATGTGAGATATATTTACATATATACACATATATATATATGATGAAATATTATTTACCCTTATAAAGGAAGTAAATTTTGATACATGCTACAGCATGTAAGCTTTGAGGAGATTATGCTAAAAGAAATAAGCCACTCACAAAAAAACAAATAGTGTATAACTCTACTTATATAAAGTACCTAGAGTATTTAGGTTCATAGAGACAGTAGAATGGCAGATGTGAGGGGCTGTGGTGAGGGGCAATAGGAATTGTTAAAGGTGTATAGACTTTCAGTTCTACCATGTGAAAAGAGATCTAGAGATTAGATGCACAACAATATGAAGGCACTTAACCCTACTGAACTGTACAGTTAAGTGTATGTTATGTGTATGTTTTACTAGAATTTTTTTTAAAAGCAGTATAATAGGTAAAAAATTAAACAAACTCCTAGCATATTACCCAACCATTTTACTCTAAGAGAAAGCATAAACAATACCCATACAAAGATTCGTACATACCTGTGCTTACTTGCTGTATTTATGATGGCCCCAAGTTCCAAATACCTATGAACAGGTGGATGGTAAAACAAAACTGGTATATCCATGAAATGGAATATTACTCCATAGAAAAGGATGATCCACTGATAGACACCAAACAGGTGACTCTCACGACAATTAAATTGAGTGAAAGAATCTGGACAGAAATGATTATATACATTATAATTCTGTTTTTATAAAATTCTTTTTTAAAATGCAGGCTCTGCTACAGTGGAAAAAAAGCAGGTCAGTATTGGCCTGGGCTAGGACCAGGGCAGGAGGAAGGGAAGAAAACTTTTAGAAAATAATGGCTGTGTTCATTACCTTGAATATGCTGACGGTTGCATGGATGTATACATAACTCAAAGTGTATAAATTGGGTACTCTGCATCATTATAGTATGCTTTATGTCAATTATACCTCAAAAAGTTTTCTTTAAAAACTTAAGAGCCTATAAGAAAACTGGTAGTACTGTGTAAATATTGTATAAAATAGAGTTTAAGGGGAAAAGAATCATTAAAGGTGAGGAGAGTCATGCTTAAGAAATTTTACAGAAAAGCATTCAAATTCTAAGCATTGTGTTCAACAGCGTAGTTGTCCATCTTGATAGAATAAACAGTAGACTTTGCACTCACATTCCACATGTGCTCAATTCACATTCTTTTTAAGGACATTTACATTTTTTTACTGCCTTTTCAGCAACAAAGGGAATTTCCACAAATACATATCATATTCTTTGAGCATGGTGCAGTAAAAAGAAATTAATAATTATAATAGAAAATCGTGTTTTTAGAAATAGGGAGATACAACCAAGTCAACTGTAAGTCAAAGAAAAAAGTCTACTGGAAATTAGAAAATATTTTCATAAGCAATTTCAGGTAGAAAATATTTCTCCTTGAAATTAGAAAATATTACCAACTTGTAGGATATAGCAAAGCAGCATTTAGTGGAAACTGATAGTAAAAAAAAGCTTACATGTTAGAAAAACAGTGTGAAAAAAAGAAAAACAGTGTGTCCTAAATTAGGAAAAAATACAATAGCATCAACCAAAGAATAGCAGATATAAATGAGAAAACAATTACAAAGGATGAGTATTTTTTTTAATTTTTATTTTAGTGGTGCATTTTAGATATACATAATGATAACATTCATCATAGGGAATTTGTACCTGTACATGACTTAATCTTGCTGCTGCTTTTTTCCCGCATTCCTCTCCCCTCCTTAAGGATGAGTATTTTTAGAGGTTAAATACCTAGAAATAATCATTAGGTCATAGAAATGCCCACTTAGTAATACCTTATAATCAGAAAAGTTTTCCATTCTCAACAGTGTAGAAGATTTCCTTTCCTTACAGAGCCGAGCCAACATTGAATATTAGCAAATTTTAAAAGGCATTCCCAATCTAATAAATTTTAAAGTGTATTAGGCCCAAGATACCCATATTTGTGTGTATTTTTCTGTAAGGTAACAGTAAAAAACAAATCAAAAAAGTATTATACTCACCGAATTACCCTGAAAGATTGCTTGTTCTACACCTGCCTTCTTGAGCTCATAATTCAGAAGAATTTCTTTTTTTTTGTTTTGTTTCATGTTTTGCGGGTTCACTGATTGATTGATGTATTTTTACCCCTGGTTCTGGGATTTGAGCTCAGAGCTTTGGTACTGAGCTACATCCCTAGCTACCCTTTTCTTTTTATTGTTTTTTTGTTTTTTGGTTTTTGTTTTTTTGGTGCCGGGGATCAAACTCAGGACCTTGTGCTTGCAAGGCAACCAATCTAACCACTAAGCTAAACCCCAGTCCCTTTTTGTTGTTTATTTTGAAACTAGGTCTTACTAAGTTGTACAGGCTGATTGAAATTTGTGACCCACTTGCCTCAGCCTGTCAGTGTACTAGGATTACAGGTATGCACCAGCCCACCTAGCTGGAGATATATTTCAGGTTCCATACATTTGGTTCATTTGAAGTACACAGAAATTGTACAGATGGGAAGGAGAATGAGGGAGGGGGAAAGGAATGGAGGGGCAATGAAAAAGAATAAAAGGAAAAAAATGGAAATAAAGCTTTTGTAAATAAGAAAAGGAGGAGGGTTTGAAGGGAGGGGAGGAGAATGGGAAAAAAAGAAGCAGCAAGATATATCATGTACAGGTACAAATTCCCTATGATGAATGTTATTATGTATATCTAAATGTACCACTAAAATAAAATTTTTAAAAAATAAAAAAGTACACAGTGATATTCTTACATTTTTTACATTCAACATAATCAGCCACAATAATCTAATAATCTAATATTTTATTAGAATATTCTCATCAGCCATGAAAAGAAACCCTGTGCCCTTTAGCAATCACTTTCCATTTCTCCATTCCTTTCAGCCCAATGCAACCATGTAGGCATGTTCTTGGCATTTTGTATAAATGGAATCGCACAGTATGTGGCCTCTCTTACTTAGCATGTGTCCAAGGTTTGTCCATATTGTACTGTTGTGTCAATACCTTGTGCCTTTTTTTCTTCTCTCTTTTTCTTTTTGGAGTGGGGGTTGGGAGTTTTGCTGTGTTTTCAGACTGGTCTTGAACTCCTGGACTCAAGTAATCCTCCTAACTCAGCCTCCCAAGTAGCTGAGACTATAGGCTTGTGCCACCATGCCTAGTCCCCTCATGCCCTTCTATGACATCCCATTGCATGCTCGTGTTTAATAACATTTTGTGTATACATTCATCCACTGATGGACATCTGCGTTGTTTCCACTTTTTGGCTATTATAAATAATGCTGCTATGAACATTCATACATAGGCTTTTGTGTGGATATCAGTTTCCATCTCTCTTGGACATATGCCTGTGATAACTTTTGGAGGACTTGCCAGAGTATTTTCCAAAATAGCTCCACCATGGCACTTTCTCACTGGCATAAAGGTTCAAATTTTTCCATATCCTTAGCAACACTTCTTTATTATTTGTCTTGTGGATTATAACCATCCTAGAAAGTATGAAGCAGTGTGTCACTGTAATTTTTCTTTGTAGTTCCCACATAGCTGATGATATTAAGTATGCAGTATGATCAAAAACTATGCTGAATGTTTAAATTTTTTTTAAGTTTATTATCATAACAGACACTTTGCCTTATAGCTCTTTCCCTTTACAAAAAAAAAAAGACACTTTGCCATGAATTTCCATCAAAATCCTCTCACTCACGCTGTGTCTTTCACTGTAATAATTTTTTAATTTGAACATTGGCTATATATTTTGATCAGACCTCATATCTTTTTTGTGTGTTTTATTTGTAATTTTGGAGAACCAGTTTGCTTTTATTAACCATTTCACATGCCATACATAAACAAAATACCCGTGATCTGAAACAAGAAGAAAATATGTAGGTTTTGAGCAATGCCATACTAATAGAAATCAGACAGAAATGAGAAACTATTCAGGATTATTTCATCCTGATGTAGGAAAAAGTACAAGTTCTATAAGGATCTGTGCTACAATAGAAGAAAGGAGCATGAGAAAAACTGAATGTTATAGGGACCAAAAAGGGAACTACTGAAGATAGGTAAGCTGAAACTAGAAAGTAAAAATAAGGTAGACGGAGTGAAAGTAGTGTAATATCAAGAAATGTGAAGCCCAGGATGGTGGCATAAGCCTGTGATCCCAGCTCTAGGAGACAGAGGCAGAAGGATCACAAGTGCAAACCCAGCATGGACCACTGAGCAACTTAGTGAGCCCCTTTGACTCTTGCTCAAAGAAAAAAAATTTTTTAAAGAGCTGGGGATGTAGCTCAGTACAAAGGCCCTGGCTTCAATCCCTAGTGTGACAGAGAGAGAGGAGGAAATGTGAGAGCACATATGTAAAATCCAGAAGAATTCTACCTGAAGGTAGAATGGAGACTACTAGAGAAGGGGAAGGGTGTGGAGAGGGCGTGGAAAAAGGGAGGTTGGGTTTCGTCAGTGCATACTATGTGCAAGTACGGAAATACCACACTGAATTCTATTAATGTATATAATTTTGTAAAAACTGCATTTGTTTAAAAAAGAAAGTCAAAAGTAGCCAGCCCCTGAAAGTGCTCTTTTATGTTACTGAGCAGAAGCGGTGCTTGTAATTTGCATATCCTTGCACTTATTTTAGGTAGCTTTGGTTTAGCACTTACTGTTCCTTCTTCCCCTCCCCCCACTGCGGAGGACTGAACCCAGGGCCTTTGCACTGAGTTCCATCCCCAGCTGTTATTTTTATTTTTACTTTGAGACAGGATCTCCCTTGTATCAGCCTCCCAGAGTGGTGGGGTTATAGGCAAGCGCCAGGATGCCCAGACTGGTTTAGCATTTAGAAAGGATCATTCATAGTTTATTTTTTAATTTCTTATTTAGAAAGCTTTATTTATATGGAAAATGACTTAAGGACAATATATTGTTTAGTTACTTACAATAAACGAATACTATTTTTTAAATTATATTTGTTTTGTATTATACATACACACAAATTATGTTCCCCATTCCAATCATATTCCCTTACAGACACCCACCATTCCAGTCTGTCTCCCAAAAAGCAGTCACCATGAGGGTACATTGAATCATATTTTTATATTTTACTATACGTGCGCATACATACACTCATTAGCCAGTATTTTTGTTTTTTAATTTATAAAATGGCATGACAGTATATGTTTATAATGTTCAATATGTTGTCCTTTTTATTCAGATTTATAATTTTAAGGCATACATATGCATTCGTTGATGCATACAAATCTAGTTCATTCAGTTGAACTATTATCAAATATCCAAGCTTCTGAATGCTCCCCAGCTTGTCTGTCCATTCCTCCACTGGTGGACGCCTAGGTTATTTTCACTTTTTTATTATTACAGACAGTACTGAAATATGAACGTCCTTGTGCAGAATTCTTTGTACACCAGTAACAGGGTATTTTTTGTGTTACAGACCTGAAAGAGAGTTCCTGAGGCACGGAGTATGCTCATTTGGTTCAAAGGCTGTAAAGAAACTGGAGTTTGAAAATGTTTCTAGAACTACTAAATTAATTTTAGCATCTGTGGGATGATTTTAGCTCTGTGAGAGCAGCTTATCTTTTTTGGTTTACTCAGTGACTAGAGTATTGAGTAACATTTACTAATGTTCTGTAACTATTCTTAGAAGAGTGAATCTTTGAATTTACCATACTTTGACATTTGTAAACAATACCTGATTGTAAAAACAATCAGATCATATTAAGCATGATTGTTTTTAAGGTAAGTGGACAGAAAGACAAAGGAAACAGGACAAGATTGAATGCTTTAAAATCATGCCCTAGTGTGTTATTATTAAGTAAGAAATGTTTGTGGAATGAAAGAGGGTAAGGAAGATACATTCTTGTTTTAGCCATTTTGTGGGAAAACTAATACTTGAAACTTTAACTCTTAGGAGTACAAATAAGTAGATGTAGTGAAATTGGTTGGTAGTAAAGAGCCATCATTAGATTAAATGCTGTAACCCCCTGGAAATATCCTCCCACTTATTTTTAGTCACAGCAAAGCAGAAACATAAGATCTACAAGTCATGTTAGAGGAGTGATTGATTTCTTTGTAGATAGGAAAAGCAATACTTTTGTATAGTAGTTTACAATCTGTGGAATCACGCTCTCTTGTTTTGATGCTCATATAGACTTTGTGAATTAGAATACTGTGAGGAGCAGTATTAACTCGTGTTGGCATTTAAATTACTGTGTTGATGTGGAGTTCAGGACATTTTTTTCTTTTTTCTCTTCCCTTTTTTGTGCTGGGGATGGAACCCAGGGCCTTGCATAAGCAGAGCAAGCGCTGTACCACTGAGCTAGCTACATACCCAACCTCAGGACATTCTTGATTCCTTATAAATTCTATTCACTTTTACCAACAATGAAAGAGTTTTTCTGGTACCAAGTAAGTTTCTTTCCCCCACAAAGTGCTAATGAAAGGCAGGTGTGGTGTACACCTGTAAGCCCAGGACTTGGGATGCTGAGGCAAGAGGATTACTGTGAGTTCCAGGCAAACTTGGACTACATAGTGAGTTTAAGGCCATCCTGAACTACAAAGGGAGACCTGTCTCAGCCCTCCCCCCAAAAAAGTGTTAATGAGGTAATTAATTAACTAGGTTTTTATTTTTATGTGATCGAAACAGCAGTTTAGCAGTAACAGGCACCATTCTTGTGAGTCTCGTGGTTACTAGTTCTTCGCCAGTCGCATCCAGCGTGACCAGGAGACAGACTTAACCCTACATGTGCTCCTGCCTCAAGACTTTTATAGTATAGGCTACCTCTTCTTTATAATTGAAGACCATTTTTTAAACATATCATAGCAAGTTTTTTATTGAAAACAGTATGATTGGTAACAGTCATGAAAGAAGATTTCACATCAAGATAAATTATAAAATCAGGAAGCTGTGCATTTAAGTATTTGGATTACATTACTGGAGTGCATTAAGGAAATTGCCAAACAGGTGGAGGGGTAGATAGCAGCCCAAGGCCATTGATGGCCTTTTGTGCCACGGTATGGAACGTGAATTTTGCCCTATATATAATGAGAATATTTTAACCACACTAATGAAGTGTGAGATTGTATCTTAGAATGGGTTCACTGCTGAGTTCAGGAGATTCACTTTGCATGAACCCCCTGAAATTTTATGTTTCAAGGATCGTGTCTGAGGCTTTCCTCTAGTTCTTCTAGTACTTTCTTTAGAAAGGTTTCTATGGTGACATGGAGTAGGACAGATTGAAATTTAAAGCTAAGGGTAGGGTTTGCGTTAGTGTGGGCAGATAAGTGGCTGAAGAAGAGTGAGCTTTTCAATTCATTATTTCTTGAAAGTACGGCTGGTTTTCATTATTCACAGTAGTTCTGTAACTTTGCTATAAACACTGAATTAATGAATACTGATCCGTTGATCGCAGGGGAAATAGGTTACTATTCCATAAATGAGCTAGAGATGGCCTCAGTGTATTGGCCCCTTGCTTATTTATTTCTTCACAGCAGACTGGGATATTAGCATAAAAGTGTGCCTGCTTAAGACTTAAGGTTTTATACATCTGACTGTTTTAAGTATAATCCGTCCAAGAGAATTTTAGTCATTGAGAGCATGCCTACTTTTCAAACCCCACAAAACTTCTTTATACCCAATATCTGCTAGCCATAGATGAACTCAATCACAGAACTATAAAAACCCCAAGCTGCTGCTTTTCACTTTGGAGTTCTTTCATCTGGAGACTCTCTGCCAGGCTATTAAGAAACCTTACCTAGGTACAGAAGGCCCCACTCCCTGATCCTCTCCCCTGGCATTCCTTTGGCCCTCTCTCTCCAACCTCTAGACAGTCTCTTGACAGAAAAAACTTCCCTACATGCTAGCCTGTTACAGCATCATCCAGGTAAGGTTCGTGTGTACTGCTGCCACCTTGTGCTCATTCCATTCCCCTTGATTGGCCCTCAGAGCCCATGAACTCAAATTGCAGTCAGGATCTTGTGAGCCCCTGGTCATATTTGCATCAGTTGATCTGTACAGAACCTTAAAGACATTTTATATGATATATATTGCTGACTCATTAACATCTAATTCATGGCTGACATCTCTGTAGTCAAACTGCAGTGAAACTTCTGACTGAAGGATGTTTCCCTAATATTTTTTATTTCTCTGCCAGGCACATTACTGTGCTCTTGGACTTATGAGCACCTAAAAAGTGCTAAAGTGCTGTGTTAGGAAGGTATTTTAAACAAAAAGCACAAAATGACAAAGAACGTGGCAGTAGATGGTGTATGCATAGGACATTTCCATGTGGTATGGAAATTGAAGCAAGCAAGAAGGCAGAGTGCTGGAAGGGACATGCATCAGGTAGCACAAATTTTTCATTGTTCTGCTCATGTCTGCAAAACCAATACAAGTATTAATTTTAGAATTACAAATAAATTTTAGCAAGCAGACAAATTCACATGAATAATGATCAGCTATTCCATCTCAGTCATTTCTTGAATGCATCTGAGGATGGTCCTGCTGCCTGATGACAAAACATCATGCTATTGTTGCTGGATAGTTTTGATGGCTGTGTGAGCTAAAATCTGACCCCTGTAGTTTCTAATCACAGGAGTAACTAGGCTTTCTAGATGGTCCCCTGTTCACTATGCTACTTAAATTCAGGAATCTTACATTTACTTCCATCCCTTATTTTTTTTTTCTCTCTCTCTTTCTCTCTAGCATAAAAATGCCCAATTTCTTTGAGAACTTTTAGGTTGTTGAATACTTTAAAGTGATTGAAATGAATGGTATGGTAATTTTATTGTAATTAACACATCCCCTCCTTTCTTACAACCCTCCCCCAGTAAAAACTGTGCCCATGTATTCCTCCCACTGCCTGTCTTTGAGTTCATGTCAAATTCACAAAATGAGGCAAGGAACAGGCCAGTGTAGAGATAACTGTCTCCTTTCCCTTGTCCTTGCCTGCTCTGGGTGTCATCTGTACTTCTCCCTATGTTAGCTTTATTCTATAACAAGATTTTCGCAGTGTAATGAGAGAGATTTGAATCGTCTTGTGGTAGTAACTACAGCAGAACCAGGAACTTGTCTCAACCAGTGCCCATGTTATCAGTTTAGGGAAGAACGCATGTGCTGTTTGGAGAGAGAGGGGAAGAGAGTGTGTGTGTGTGTGTGTGTGTGTCCCAGGCCAGTTGTTCTTCCTAGAGATAGGTCAAACTGATTAGCCAGTTGATGTGATCTATACCCTTGATTGATAGCCTCTCTAGTTCCATGTGGATTTCTAAAGGGCAGGAACCCAGAAGCAATAAGGGTACTGCACCACTAAACAACAGATACCACTTATGCACATTAAGACAAGCTTTGTCTTCCTGCCATGTTTAGGGTCAGTAAGATGTCCCTTAAGGACCATCAGTGTGATTAAAAGACTACAGAGCTTTCCGCTTTGAATGATGTTGGATCAAAATTGATTTTGCTTTAAATGTTGACATCTATTATTTCTTGATGGTGGGTGCATTATATTGATGGCTGTATGATAATGGATACTATTTTTTATGTTTATGAAATCTTCATAATTTTAATAAAAGACCAAAAAATAAATTTTGCTTTAAGTTGGTGAATAATAATAGTTACTGACTGGGTTATAATTCCCCTTTACTTTTTTGTGTGTGTGTGTGCTGGAGATCGAACTCAGGGCTTTGTGCTTTCCGCTTTACTATTAAATGAGCTACAGAGATAATGTTGCATTGACCTAGTGATGTGTATGACATTTTAGAGGAGTTAGAAAGATCATGACATGAAAGAAAAGCTGTTCCCTTGACCTCTTATATGTGTTTACAGGTACCCGCAAGGTGTGGTGTCACAGTCCGAGACAGCCTGAAGAAAGCACTGATGATGAGAGGTCTCATCCCGGAGTGCTGTGCTGTTTATAGGATCCAGGATGGGTATGGTTTGTATGTGTTGTGAAATTTTGTTTAAAAGAAAAAGAAAAACTGACGTTAAGCTTCACGGTTTTCTGTAGGAACTTTACCCATACCTAGAGGGTTGAAAATCCACTTTAGGAAAAAAAAATTTAATACGAAGTTAGCCTAGAGAAGTCTTGTAGGCCCTTGATTATTTTGTGATATAGTATGTTCCTCTGATCAAATGACTTCATTGGAGTTTGAGATTTTTACCATTGGTTCAGTTTTTGAACCATTTAGTATACCCTTACACACGCCCTCATTTTTAATACAAACTCAGTTTTGCCAAAGTTTTATCAAAATTAACATGTTATATTGAACGATTTTTCTTTCAGAAAATGTCTAACAATTGTTTGATGATTTCTGAATTTTGAAACCAAATTTTGAGTTAGGTCTTGGGGCAATTTGTGCCTTGAGTACTCTTTTTCTCTGAATTGATAGAGAAATCCATACCTGTGATTTTTTGGGGGGGTGTGAGGGACTCCAGGAACAATCCATTTTTTGCTGTTGTAGGTCTTTTCTGGAGCTGACTTGAAGAAAAGAGTACATCTCTTTACCCTGCTGTTTGTCCAAGACTGATACATTTGTTTGGGGTAAACTTAAAAATTAATTTATTGCCATTTAAATTTCTAATGATGGGAGATCAGGGAGCCAAACCTCCCTATTACTAGCCCCTCAATAACCAAGTTTCATATCTTCAGCATGAGGTAGATGAGTATTTCTAGGTATGATAACCAAGAAAGACTTATGTTCTGCATTTTTCAGAGAGAAGAAACCAATTGGCTGGGACACTGATATTTCCTGGCTTACGGGGGAGGAATTACATGTAGAAGTGTTGGAGAATGTTCCACTTACAACACACAACTTTGTATGTATCTTTATGTTTCTATAATGTCAAAAATTTTCACATGTTCATGGATGTATTTTTATTTACAGAATGTGAAATATGGATCAGTAATTTTACAGTTGACGTTCTATCTAAACTGAAAATCAATTTTGTTCTTTATATACATATTTAAACTAAAGAGTTTTAATCTTTGTACTCTCTTTATAACTTAAAAAAAGAGCAATACATGTCTGTTATTAAAAGAAAACAATTTGGGTTTTTTCTGAGGGGGGTACTAGAGATTGAACTCAGGGCCTTATGCTTGCTAGGCAAGCACTCTACCACTTGAGCCAAATCCCCAACCCCGAGAAAACAATTTGGAATGGTGTAAAAATATATCAAGTAAAAAAATGAAAATTCCTTGCTTAGAGGTCAACATTTGTATGGATTTATAGATTATTATGTTCTGTTCCAAACTTTTTTTAGTGTACACAAACACATGCTTGTACATATAAATTTAAAGTTTTCTTCTTTCTTATTTTTTCTTTCTTCTCTCCATTATTTTCCATTCCTTTCCCTTTCTTAAATCAAAAATTGAGTCATGTCATGTGATATTTCTCACTTTTTAAAAAAAATTCAACAGAATATTATGGGCTTCATCCGGTCAGTACATCTAACTAATAAAGTAGTCCATTGTAAAAGAATAGGAAAAAAGCTGGGTGTGGTAGCACAGGCCTGTAATCCCAACACTTGGGAGGCTGAGGCAGGAAGATGACCATAAGTTTGAGGCAAGCCTCAACTACATAGGAGTTCAAGCCCAGCCTAAACTACATAGCAAGACCCTGTCTCAAAAAAATTAATCAATTAATTAAAAAATTGAGGTTGGGGATTTAGCTCAAGTGGTAGGTGCTTGCCTACCAACACAAGGCCCTGAGTTCAATCCCCAGCACCCCCCAAAAATAATAATAATAATAAAAGAGTGGGAATTTGATATATTTAATCACTTTATAATTATTTTTATAAATCTATCATTACAGGGTTAAGCAGAATCTTTCCATATCCATACTGACACACTTGTGTGTGTTTCTGAAGAATAGGGTAATGGAAGAGGAGCATGGAGTATCTGTGTTCTGCTTTCTCCTCGAGTCTTTTTCCCTGTTTTCATTTGGTAGAACCTGGCATAAACTAAGTACCACCAGTGCAGAGTTTCTAGTAATTTACCACCATGTATAGATAACACTTAAATTCCAGACTCAACATATACTGTGACCCAGAAGATATATCTTCCTGTACATACCTTTTTTTTCCAACTTTTCAATTAATTTATTTAAGCATTTGCAATTTTCATTTCTTTTTTTTTTAACCAAGAACATATATTGGTACATTGTCCATATATTGATCACATTTAACATGTTTGTTTTGTACCTGTACATGGTGTCTCTTGGTTCTCCCCCCTCTACCCTCCCCTCCCTTCTGTTCCCTCCATCCCTATTTAGAGCAGGTTTATTTACAATTCTCCATGATTTCCCTTTCCCCTTTCTTTCCATTTTTTTCCCTTCCTGCTTTTCCCCCTTCCCTCTTTCTGGTACTCCTCTCCTTTGTATATTATCTTCCTTTGATATAATATCCATTACACTACTTTGTCCTCATTTACAGTTAAGGTTTCTCATATCAGAGAAACGATTCGATGTGTGCTCATGAGTGTCTGATTTATTTCGCCTAGTAGTATATTCTCAAGGAACATCTATTTACATATAAATGACTCTAGTTTATCCTTCTTTATGGCAGTGTAGTACTCCATTGTGTAGAAAAGCCACATCATCTTTAGCCGTTCATTGGTCGTTGGGCATTTGGGTTGTTTCCAAGACCTAGCTATTACAAACTGTGCTGCTATAAACATGGTTGTGCATATTCCTGTACATACCTTTATTGACAAATGTATTCTGGCTGGTGTAAACATGTGTTGCTTCAAATTTATACTCAAGCAGTTGGGGATTTAGCTCAGTGGTAGAGCGCAAGGCCCTGAGTTCTATCCCTAGCACCCCAAAAAAAAATTATACTCAAATGCATATCCACAGATTTTTCTCCTTCTCAGATGTTTTATTCCTCTCCCTACTTCTCCCCCTTCTACCTCCTTTTCCTTGTCTTTTTTCCATTATATATACCCCCAACAAGTTACACATAGTTTTAAAACATAGGTCAAGGGCAGGAAGGAAGCAATTGAGTAAATTAATGAAGAGAAATCGAGGGCTTCAAGAAACTGAACAGATTAGCAGGTGAGTAGGAGAACGAGTGGTTAGAAAAAGGACAAAATGAATTAAAAATACTGAAAACATTTTATGTTTTCTGTGCTCTGTTTCCTGAGATTCTGCCAGCAGTATAAAAAATGCGCACTTTGATAATGACCACATAAAAACATTAAAGAAGGTATTTTTTCTTTCTTGTACAGAGACAAATGGAAAAGGAACAAACCTAGAAACAAGCATTTGCCTTTTTCACATGCCCTGAGTGTGATACATAGAAAAAAGGGAGAAGAAAAATACTACTTTAAAAACCACATAAAAGTATTCAAAAAGCCAGAATGCACTGTATCAGGATATAATTTTCTTGATGAAACATTTTTAGTAACTATTTTTTCTGTTAAATATGTTTATTGAAGGTAGAATTTTCTTTTTTCATGAAAAATATTAACATAGAATAGATTAGAAAATTCTAATGTACATTAATATAACCAGGGTAAATGTTGTTATATGAATACGCATATATTGGGTCATCATGTAAAGTGTATTTATTATATTATTTGTGATTGAAACTTTGAAAATTGAGATGATTGAGATTATGCAACAAATAATGAAATAGGAATCAACGGTGTTCTCAACACTAAGAAACATCCACTGTTAAGAATTTAGTATTTGTTTATTCAGTGTCTTGTGGTGTTCTGCTTATAGCCAGAACAAGTACATCTTAAAGAGTTTCTGGCTTTGGTAAGATAGATTCTCCCTTCACAGTTCTGTTTATGTGATCATTTGGCCTTTGACATAGAACTTTTACGGGCTACCTTTTAAATGTCCCACAAAGAAATGTTTACAAGTAAGTTTTGATGGCCTGAATACTCTAATCCTCTAACAAAATTGATAGTTTGTTAAAAGTAGTTTTTATTGTCTTTTAGATGATTTTCCTTTCCCTTGTCTTAGTAATCCTGTTCTGATTTTCATATAATTACATATTAATTTTACCTTTTATAAATATTTTTACACTTTAATCCAGGTTAAAAAAGTGGTTTAAAAAAGTCATGCAGAGGGGCTTATAATAAATAATTATGTGCCATCCCTTGCTGGCTTCTAATGCTGATTATAAATTTCACCAGCACTGTTTCTAATAATGTGTGTTATAACCAACATGAGGAAGTAATAAACTCTTCTCTCTACCATTTTACATTTAAATTTTCATCATATGAAATGAATATGTCTTTAAGCCTGTGAGGAGTTTTCTGTCCAGGATGTCAGAGAGAAGTCTTGAAAGGTTAGAGAGTAAAGTGTAGTGTAGCCGTCAGTGTTCTCTCAGATTGTAATTCTGGTTCCGCTACGCATTTAATATATCGCTTATCTTTTAATTGACAGAGACCCCCAGCCTATAGAAAGTACTTTTCCATAGTTTTTGGAAGAAATGTGTGTCATTTCAGTTGTTAACTGTTGTTTTTGGTCCACAGATAGAGGATTCTGATTCTATCACCTGTTTTATAAGTTACATTTATATTCTCTCCCTTTCCCTCTCCCCTTCTGTCCTTTTATCCTGCTTTCCCTCCTTTGATCGCCAGGGAAAATGTGTTAGTTTTTAGTATTCTCCATTTTAAGCTTACTGAGTGATTATTTCTGTATTACCTTTTTGTTGTTGTTGTTCCAGACAGGGTCTCGCTATGCAGTTCAGGCTGGCCTTGAGCTCAGCCTTGTAGCCCAGGCTTCCCTCAAACTCTCAGTGACCCTCCTGCCTTAGCCTCCTGATGTATTATTATCTTTTAGCTAAAATTTCTTTATCAACTTTAGACATCAAGTATTGATTACTAATTCCATCAGGGACCTGCTTATTTGTAGCATCACAGCCCTTCCCTATCAATTTTTTTTCTTTCTCTGTATGTGTTACTGGAGATTAAACTCAGAGCATTCACACTGAACTACATCCTCAGCCCTTTGAAATTGTTTATTTCGAGACAGTGTCTCACTAAGTCTCTCAGGCTGGGCTCCAACTTGGCCATCCACCTGCCTCAGCCTCCCAGAGCGCTGGCATTATAGGCACGTTGTACTACAGCTGGCTTTCTTTTGTTTATTCAATCCTTCTGTTGGAGACCTTCCTAACTTTAAATAATACAAGTATACCTTTGTTTCCATCAATGCTAGTTAGTATTCCTTATCTCCCCTCTTTGTACAATAATTAAATCATACAGTTCTTTCACCTTCATTTTCCCATGTCCCCTTCTTTTCTACTTTTATATTGTCAAGCTTGATATTAGTTGCTAGTCTTTGTTTCTCATCTTGACTTCTGAGTTTTCAATTTGGATATTGGAATGGGAGATAAAGATGGCTGGCCCTTGGGCGGGGGATTTAAGTCATTAGAGCACTTGCCTAGTGGGCACAGAGCTCTGAGTTTGATTACCAGCACCAAAAAAAAAAAAAGATAAGTGGTCCATCTACTATCTCGAACCCCTTGGTGCTCTTTTTTGTATTTTAGTATATGAATTTTATGATATCAATATATTTAAAGTTGTTGTTTAAACAAGAGAGTAAACATTGATTTCCAAAGAGAATCTTGCATATTTTTTAAATCCTCTTTGATTTTTTGCTTTCCAGGTACGGAAAACTTTTTTCACCTTAGCGTTTTGTGACTTCTGTCGAAAGTTGCTGTTCCAGGGTTTCCGCTGTCAAACATGCGGTTATAAATTTCACCAGCGCTGTAGTACAGAAGTTCCTCTGATGTGTGTTAATTATGACCAACTTGAGTAAGTAATCCAGAAGAACCTATTTTCTATCTACCATTTTACATATAAGCTTTCATAATCTGAAACCAGTATATCTTGCAAGAAAATAAGGAGTTTTCTGTCCAGTACAGATGTTCTGGAGAATTTTTTAAAGTGTGGCCAGAGAGTAACATGTAGCACAGCCAGCATTTTTCTCCTAAATTGTAATTCTGGTCCAGCTATACATTTAATTTGTATTTTAGATTCTCTTTTAATTAATAAAGACACCTAGTCCATAGGAATAACTTCTGGATAGTTTTTGAGAGGAGACAGAGTGTCACTGCAATTAAGTGGACTATTGTATTTTAGACTGCAGATGAGGGTGTCTGATTCCGTCTGCTATTTATATTCTTTCTCTTTCGGCACCCCTCACCTTCACCCCCACTTGCCTCAGTTTGTGTGAGAATAAAATATAAAATCTTAGTACTCAGTTTCTTTTTGCTTTAAGCCAGAGTTTTTCTAATAGATTAGACCAAGTCTGTCATAATCTCTTTTTCTGTCAGTGTTGTTGGTGCTACTTTTAAGGTCTTTTTATTTTTCCTGATTACTTCAGCAAATAGAATTTAACTCTGTACTTTAAAGTAAATTATAAGCTGGGCATAAATTATAAAGTATTGATTTACTTTAATAACTTAAAGTGAATTATTATACACCTGTAATCCCAGCGCTCAAGAGGCTGAGGCGGGAGGATTGCCATGTGTTCAAAGCTACCCAGTGACGTTTAAAGCCAGCCTGAGCTGCATAGCAAGACCCTGTCTCAAAAAAAAAAAAAAAGTAAATTATAATGATGTGATCTAACTTAGCAATACTTTTTATTCTGCTTCTTTAACCATAAAGCATGATTTTCCCCTTCTAATATGTAGAAATTTATTGGAGAGCAGTTAGCTTCAGAGTTTGAGCTTGCCTTTGAAAGTACAATATAATTGTTTTAATAAGCCTTTACACAAAAATACAACTAACTGAATTTTAACCATTGTTTCTGGAAATGGAATTTGATCCCAAATTTTTCCATTAACTGTGTATTCTGTCATACTGATGCTTCTGGGTTTTACACAAGTTAGGTTTGTTTTGTTTTGTTTTTGCCTCACAGTTTGCTGTTTGTCTCCAAGTTCTTTGAACACCACCCAATACCACAGGAGGAGGCCTCCTTAGCAGAGACCACCCTTACATCTGGATCATCCCCGTCCGCTCCCCCCTCAGAGTCCATTGGGTATGATTTCACTCCTGCTGCAGAGTGATGTACTATTCGAACTGCTTTCTTTTGGACCATTCGGTTAATTTGAAAACCTTTCCAACACTTGCATGTTAAATTAAGGGTTTTTTCCACATAATTTATTTTATCTCGTTCTTCAGACATTTACACATATTTCATACAGAGATGGGATTAAAATAGCATATACTGTTTTGGTCCTGAAAAAAAAAATCAACAGATAATTTTGAGTCACTACCTTATGTTTATCATTTTCTTAGGCAATATTAGGTATAGAAGTATAACTGCCAGGCATGGTGGCGCATACCTGTAATCCCAGCACTCAGGATTCCTGAGGCAGGAAGATCACCCACGAATGTGCGGCCAGCCTTGGCTACATAGTGAGTTCAAGGCCAGCCAGGATTGTGCAGTGAGACCCTGTCTTAAAAAAAAAAGTATATGAGTTCCTTTTGTAAGAGTAGCATGAGCATATGAAACAACTGTAAATAATTTTTAAACTTTATAATGGTAAGCTATAGTTTATGGTAGAGTATATTAAACTATGTGATAAGGACATAAGTGTTTTCATTTTTATAGGAAATGGGAGAATGGAGAAAGAAAAAGAGCAGAAAAACTTAATGGAGAAGATGGGATCTGAGCTGGACTAGAATCTGAGTGAGCATAGGAAATGAAAGCATGGCAATAGGAGATGGAAAAGCAGCATGAATAAAGAGCTAGTGAAGAAAGGCTTATCTGAATTGAGAAGTGCCATGCATAAAACCCCATTACAGAAAGTATTAGAATTTGCTTGACATAAGAAGGTGGAAAAGATTAAAAGTTTCACAGCAGATTACTAACCTGAGGAAGATGGTTTTGAAGAAAGAATCACATGGCAGCAAAGTCTGGTAAAGTCTGGTAAAGTCTTAAGTGGGGGGTGGCAACCAGGCAGTGAAGACTGGCAGACACGAAGTCCTGACCTGGAGTGGTGGCAGAGCTGAGGAGGACTGAGGTTCATAAAGTACAGAAGAAAAATCAATAGTATTGTCTGCTGTAGAGGATAAAGCATGGCTTTAAAAGCAGTGCAAAAAGCCTTATGTATTTCACCTTCAGGGTTGGAAGAAGGATTCATGATAATGATGAGTTAAATGGTATTAGTTTGCTCTGGAGGATTTCTTACACAGATCTGCTTTTTCTTGGTTGATTTGAGGCATCATCATTTATGTTACATCTGGAATCTTATGGTTAAAAAACATGTTTGAGAGATACTTAGTTCAGAAATTCTCATTATCAGTTTTCGCCAAACTTCCTTCCACTCAACACCATGTAATCCTATTTCTTTAGGGTTCTACCTAGAGAGAATAAGTTAACACTTCTCATAGATCTGTACTTTTTGTGAAGCCAATCTTCCTAAAGATCTCACAGGTTAGAAAAGTTAACAGAAGACTTTTATGTTAAAGAGTGAGAGTATTTATCCATTTGGAACAACCAGAAAATCCAACCACTATGTTCTTTTGTCAGCATGTAACAGTTATCTCCTCTCTAGTCATCTTGTTCCTGCTGTCTCTTTCATTTCTTGTGTGCAGCCATGTGTTTTTTAGATAATCAAATAAAAATGTTATTGGTTTGTTTTAGTTTTTAATTAATCCTTTGCCTATGACATGTTCTCCTGATAGATTCTGTAGACCACAGTGCCTTTCTAATGGTGGGTCCCAGTTCTGTGAACAGAGTTACAGAACACCATGATGGAATTAGCTTGGCCTCTATGAGGGTGTAAAATGGCAACAGTTTTAAAACATATGCCTTCCAGTGAAGAAATGCTATCTTAAGAAACCATTTGCCATGAGTTTTAGTCGTAACTAAACTGAAGTAGATTCTAGCCTTAGGCAAATTAAGAAAGATATTTAAATCTTTATAAATCATTTTTCTAATGCTTTTGAGGGGGGTTGTTTTTGTACTTTTGCTTTTCTGAAATAGGGTTTTTCTGTGTAGTGTAGTCTGGCCTTGAACTCATGGCAGTCCTGCCTTGACCTCCTGAGTGCTGGGATTACAGGCATGTGCCACCACATCTGGTTCTCCTGATGCTTTTATGTCACAGTGTATATGGTTGTCTCTGTAATGATAGAAGTCAACCATGTTAGTGGTTGAGGATTTAGCTCAAGTGGTAGAGCACTTGCTAGGGCCCTGGATTTGATCCCCAGCAACCCCCCACCCCCACCCCAGAAAACAAAGAAGTCAGTCATGTTCAAGCCAGGCATGGTGGTGCATGCCTGTAATCCCAGGTTTCTTGGGAGGCTGTGGCAGGAGGGTCACAAGTTCGAGTTCTGCCTTGGCAACTCAGCAAGACCCTAACTTTATAAAATAAAAAGAGTTGAGGATGTAGCTTAGTTCAAAGGCCCTGGGTTCAATTCCCAGTAACACATACACACTGAGTCAGTCATTCAATATCAAAACTTATTGGTGTTTCATTACTAGTCCCAGTAACAATTTAAATAGTCATGATATAAATATGCTAATGGATGTAACCAAGGAATTTTGGAGAAGTGATATAATGCTGGTTTTGAATACAAAGTAAGCTATGCTTCCTTTTCTACTTAAAAATGCTGAAGAATGTATGCATTTAGAACAAGTCATCATTTAAAATTTGCATGTCACTGAACAAAAGTCATTTTGCTTCAAAAGTTTCAAATATTCTAGCTTAAAAATGAGATCTAAATTAATGGTAATTTGTTGAAGAGTGTTAGAGTTGAGATTCTTTTTATTTTTTATTTGGTACTGACTTAGAGAGGCTTGCAGCAGGGTTCATAAAAACACATCTTGTGGGGAGAGCCAAGTGGGTGACTGCCAGGTCACTTTGTAGACTGTAAATTGCCTTAGTCCAGGAAAAGATTTTCCAGTGTGGAAGCTCAATTTTATCAGTTCCCAGAAATGATGAGAATTAGTAATTAA
This sequence comes from Hystrix cristata, assembly GCA_004026905.1. Lineage (NCBI taxonomy): Eukaryota > Metazoa > Chordata > Mammalia > Rodentia > Hystricidae > Hystrix > Hystrix cristata. Next base: position 14,252 of record PVJO010012915.1, on the reverse strand, counting down.
ATAAATTTGCATTAAACAAAATGAAAACAGACTAAATCAGAATACCACGTAATTGATTTCAGTGAGAAATATACCTGCTACATAAACCAGATGTCTGATGTTAGATAGGTCAGCACCCACTCCTCTTTTGGAATATAGTGATAGGAAAACAAATTACAGTCAAAAGAACTGTATTAAGCAAGAAATTAGGACACAGTTTAGATGTTTAATAGACCAGGGTCCTGGTAACTCAAAGTGTTCTCCAAAATTGTTACACTTGCCCTTACTGGTAAATAAATTGACGTTGTGGACCAAGGCACACCTCCAGGTGGTATTAGTCTCTGATTTTGTATAAGAGGCAGAAATCCCATTTTCTAGTACTATATATCCATTCTTTAGCTATAATAATGAGATTTATCACATTAAATGCAGGTGTTTGATTTTCTCGCTTCTGGATCAGCCTCCCTTGCATGCGTAGTTCCAATTTGCTGCTTCTGACATGGTCCTCAGGAGTAACTTACTGCCACTTCTGACTGTACCAGACCAGTTGTTATTAATCAGACTGTCCTGTACAATCCTAGTTCACTCAGGCCTTTTCCAATTTTAAGTCTGAGTTTAAAAAGCTCTGCTAGTGACCTGAAACCTAACAGCACCCTTATAAGTAGTTCAGCAGTCAGTGTACATTCCAAAACATATTTTTTAATCTCACCCAGAATTCCTTGACTGCCTAAAGCAAGAATAAAGACATCTGGGGGGTTGGGGATTTAGTTCAAGTGGTAGAGTGCTTGCCTAGCAAGCCCAAGGCCCTGAGTTCAATGACCAGCAATTGCCAAAAAAAAAAGAAAGAAAGAAAAAAGAAATGACAGCTGTATCACAGTCTAAGAATTTCTCGATAACTAGGAAACATAAAAAGGGCGAAACATGGTAATTTTCCCAAAGACCAGTTACCTGTAATTCTAATTGGGCTGATATACAAATTTTGGTACATAATATTTTATTGTTTGGATATTAGTTCTAAATGGATTCTTGTACTTAATACGAATACATACAGTCAGAATTTCTTTCCTTATCCCTTAAGTGTGTTCAGATAAGTAAAACTATAAATTGGCGCATAGTTCAGATTCTGTTGACAAGCTTTCTTCAGGCTTTTTTGGTCACTATTGAACTTGCTCTTCATACTTTTATCCATTCTTTTTCCTACTATATGTTCTTATCATTTCTATCCAAATCATCACCCCTCACAAATGTCTTTTTATTTGCTCAACATTGTCTTTCTGTTATAAGAACCGTTAAATAAAGCTGATTTGTTAGAGAGTTTACATAAGATAGAGTGGAATGATACCACAGTACATAGAGTTTGTGAATGCAGAGACATTTATTGGCCCTGATGGAGCTCAGCAAGACAACCATCCCTCACGAACCCAGTGACAATTACTGCCTTGCCACCAAGGATATCTTTTCTGGGGAGGATAGACTCCTTAAAATCTTACACTTAAATCTTCAGGTTGTCTGTGTCAGGCTCACTGCAGGGCCAGTGAGAAAGCATAGACTTTGTTACTTATCTGCAGTACCAAAACAGGTCACCCTGTAACCGACTTCAGTGGTTTGATCAGAAAGCAATTCTTAAAAAGATTGGTCTTAGTGTTTAGTGTATGATTTTCTTGTGTCACTGTTACTCAGTAATTGGGCATGATAAAAGTTTCATAGTGTGAAAGATTTTGGCACAATGAAGGTCATCTTCTGAATTTGGAAATGATCTTTTGATATTGTTCAGAATTATCATTCAGTGTTTTAAAGGGTAAGAGCATCTCAGCTATCTGACCACAGGTAATTTCTAGCCATATGTACACAAAAATACTGTAGAGTTTTCTGGGTAAGAATATAAGTCTTCTTATCACTGATAGTCCCTGCAGGTACTGCTTGAGCAAAGCGGCTTTGGCAGGAGTTGTCTTGGGTGTGTTAGTTTATTAAACTGATGCTTTCTGTAAAGCCATTGCTGCTGGAGTTCCACTGCTTTACTTTAAAGGTTTTTATATTAAATAAGAAAATCTTTGTATCTTCTTCCATTTTTAAATACTATTGGCTCTGTATATAGTTTCTCTGAATCTTACCTTCCAATGACTTGACTCTTCCAGGCCCCCAATTCTCACCACTCCGTCTCCTTCAAAATCCATTCCAATTCCACAGCCTTTCCGACCAGCAGATGAAGATCATCGAAATCAATTTGGGCAGCGAGACCGGTCCTCATCTGCTCCCAATGTGCATATAAACACAATAGAACCTGTTAATATTGATGTAAGTATCCAGCATTACTACAACTAAAAAATTTGGGTGTATTTCTTTACTTTTCCACTACAATTATAATACAGATTAGAAATAAGTGCCACTTTTCATTCATCATAGTTATTTTATTTGCTAGGGTTCATATGACTTTCACATCAGAAAAACCTGTAATCTCTGATAAATACTTCACCGGTGCCAAATTACAGTTATTCCAACTTTTTTCTGTGACATTATCTCTGTAAAAGTTTTATCTTCAAATGAAAATGGTTTGAATATCAGAGGATTGATAGAGGCTTTTGGAGGAACCCATGAAGTCCTTTACAATTTTTATAAAATGTATGATTGTGCTATATATGAAATTAAGAATTTCAGTTTGTAGCATTATAGGCTTGGCATTATAACCAGCAAAAGCACAATGCTGTGTTTAAAAATTAGCATATGGTTGGAGCTATAATTTAAGTTTTATGAAATGTAAAAGAAAAACTATTTTCAATTTTATTTCTACATAAATTCAAAAATTAGATTTTCTTCCCACATTTTACTATGAAACTTTTTCCCTATGAGGGGTTGGTTCATTTAGGTAGCTTTTTTCTAGTACCAGTTTTCCTTGACTAATAGGGTCCATTGAATAAAAAGGAAGAAAGAAGTAGGAAAGGGAAATATGGAAATAAAAAGATTGTGAAATACTAAGAACTCAGACCATACTTTTTTTTTCCAGACCATATTTTTAGGTTAGGTCTGGTCCTGATACATCCAAAATTATAACCTTCATCTTTACTTTCAAAAGTAACATTCTTTTAAACTACTTTCCTTTTTTTCTGATTGACCACTGTTCTTCTGGTCTCTTAGGCTTGAACTTTTGAAGAATCACTTTATATCTTGTCTTTTCATCCTTCTCATATGCAAAGTACTTCAATTGAACTGCTTACTATGTTTATGTCCTAAATGAATTTGTCACCATTGATTTCTGTTTCCATTCTTTGTACTATTGTCAAGATAATTTGTAATAACATCTTTATCATCATCTCTTCCCTTGTTATAGAACTTTCAGTGAATTACCATTCATAGCAAGATAAACTTCAAACTTTAGCATTTTAGGGGCTGGGGACTTAGCTCAGTGGTTAAACTTTAGCATTTTATTTATAGTCAGTCACTCATCAGTCTGCCAAAAAGATTTACTTTGACTCTGGGCTAGCAATTAGAAACTAAGGATCAATTAGCACATGATCTTTGCCCTCTAGGAAGTTGAAATTTAGTGAATGGATCAGATATATAAATAAATAATCACAAAAATAGAATTGTAGTTTTGAGAAGGGATAATAAATTCTGCCTGATTGGATCTAGGAATATATGGCAGAGGAGATAATAACATTGAGGCCAGATTGCAAAAGGTGAATGAGCAGGAGTGTTTATACTCTAGGTAGGGAATTAGGAAGGGAAGCTGTTACGGAAATAGTACAAAGTTATGGCAGTGCCTTTACATGAATGTAATTAATAGTAGATGTTGTAGGAGTTTAGGGTTCAGGAGAAGCTTGATCAATTATAGAAGATGAAACTAGCTAAAGTCCATGCCGAAAGGCTTTGTGTATTATCCATAGTCTCTAGGGTAGTGATAAGGAGTCTAAAATACTTCTGAATGTGAGAGATCAGCTCTGTATTTTAGAAAAATCCTTGGTGGTAGTATGGTGGATGGATCAAATGAATACCACATCTGAAGGCATTTAGTTATGTGACTTCTGCTGTATTCCAGATAATAGATGATAAAGGTTTAAATTCAAGTAGTAGCACTGGTAGTGAGAGAGAATCAGTGAGTTGAGAGGAGGAGACAATAAATTAGTGAGTTAGTGGTTAATACTCTCAGGAATCTTAAAAGTGGCTACTATTTATGAATGCTTATTGTGTGCCAGGTACTATGTATGCTAAGTGCTTTAATATAGTTTCTTGTCAAAGCCTTGTAAAAACTCATGAGTTAAGCACTATTATCTTTATTGTACTGTTAAGAAAATTGGATTTACAGAGGTTAAGAAATGTACCAAAACCACACAGCTGATAAATGATTAAAATGGGCTTCAATGATTTGCACCTGGCCTCCTTCTCTTTTGGTTACCCATGATGCTGTGCAACAGAAAGTGCAGTGTGGTGAACATTAACAGTTGAGATGTACGCAGAGATTGTTCTCTGTCACCTTTATGGGCTCTTCTTTCTAAGTGTAGCTTCAGATAGCAAAGACAAAGAACTGTGGGGAGGTTAAAGGCAGAAAAAAAGGCTGCAAGAATGCTGTAGTAGTGGATGCCACGTCATTAAGAAGGAAATGATTATTGGTTTGGACAATTAAAATGTTATTTTGGCCTTGGGGGATAGCTCTCACGATAGAGTGCCTAACATGCAAGCGTCCCTGGATTCTACCCCCAATACCATCAGAAAAAAAAAAGAGAGAGAGAGAGAGAGCTGTCTTAGGGGAAAGGAGAGCAGGCAAGGAAATAGGATAGAAGCTTTGCCATAAAGGAGTAACAGAAGAGCTGTAGCTTGAGGCAGGGTTGAAGTAAGAGACTTCAGGGATATTTGTAACTAAGAGAGGAAGAAGCCAGTGAAGAGAGGTTGAGGATAGTAAAATAGAGAAAAATTGATGTAGTAGGAGTTCCTTGAAGTTTGAAATGATGTCCCACTGAGGTTATAGGGAATTTAAATATGGGCATCGCTCTTTTCAACCTGTATGATGTTGGGCAAATTACTTAACCCCAAAGTTAATGATGTCTGCTTCCTATAATGGTTTGAAATGCTTTTTATGCCTAGTACAAATAAGAATTACAGCTAATACAGAAATTATAGCTAATGCTAAATATATAAATATTTGTAGGTAGACAGGCAAGACTGAAAGTTCTTTAATTTCTGTTATCTCTATCATGCTAAACAAAAGGGATATAAAAGAAAGAATATAAAAAAGTAGGGAAAAGTTTAAAATAGCCAGTTTTGAAATGCTAGGCTATCCTGTTTAACCTAGAACAAGTAGAAAGATGATAAGGAGATTTAAGAACACTTTGAAATCATAATGTAAGTTTATATTGGCATTAGCAGTACCTTGTGATAGTAGAGTAAGGCAGATTTGATCAGTCAGTAGTCATAGTGAGTTTCAGATCTGGTGTAGCAAAAAGAAAATAGATACGATCTTTCTCTTCTGGTTATTTGGGTTTCTACACTCCTATCTATTCTTCAAACCCCAGTTCAGAGACATTTCTTTGAATGCTTCATCAGTGACCAAATTCTGTAGTTTATTATAGGTAGCACTAAAAAATTTTAATCACTGATACCACTTAGCAATAACATCACAACAGACATCTTTTTTTATATTCTTAATAAATATTTAATTTTCATGTGTACATCTTCCTGTCAGATTATGGATTGTGCTTTTTTTTTTTAATGAAATTCCAAACTCTAAAACCCATAGAAAGGTAGTGAGACCACCAGGATTTTATTTATACTTATTTGTAACCATAAAACCACTAACACCTACCACTTTGTTTGAAGTTACAAGTATTTGTTGATGCTGTAAAACATGTGGAAGGCTTTATGTGATACATTGAACATGGTAAAAATATACCTGTAAAGAACGTACTCTTTATTTTAGCCAGTAAGTAAAAAGCTGCCTTTTTGCAAAGAGCCTAGAGTCATTTGGGGCCATTCAGTCCCACCCATTTAAATTAACAAACCAATCCAAGTTTTGCCTATCCAGGTCCAAATTGTATTACCAGTAGAGTCTCCTCCACTACCAACATTATTATAAAAAGCTATATTTTAATAATAAAGACAAATTTTAACAAAGTCCTTATTTGAGCTCTTTTGATTATGTCCCTTTTATAGTGTGTCCTTGTCCATTCATATTTTCATGGTATTCCTTGTACTTTTAATTTTGTATTTTTTTTATTCTATTGTAAACATATTTCATGATTCAGCCTTCAGAATTGTTTTGGTAATTGCATAATACTTCATTAAATCGATACACCATAATTTACCCATAATATGTCAAAAAGCCTGTAATAGGAAATAATTATTTCTGATTTTTTCAAATGATGGAAAATGTTGCACTAAACATCTTCGTGCGTATCATTTTTTTCTTCTGAATTATTTCCTTAGGAAAAATTCCCAGAAGTGGAATTACAGGATCAAAGGGTATGAACATTTTTATGGCTCTTAATACGTGCCAGTAGAAAAAAAAATATGTGCCAGTAGAACTTTCTTTAAGGATTGCTGAAGCCACTGATTTTGAATGGCCTGAAATGGATTTCAGCATTCGAGCAGGACTAATGAATGCTCCTTTCAGAATAGGGTTAGGTTGGCAAGTACTTCAAAATTTAGTTTTTATCATGTACACTAGCTAATTTCAAATTCTTTGTTTTGTGAAGTAATGTTAAGATGGGTATTTTGAATTACTCTTTCTGATAATGTGTAGTGGAAAATTTGGTGTAGTTGTCTCTTTCTTATGTATGCTTTGAATAAATATACTTTACCATTTATTTGTAGGATTTGATTAGAGACCAAGGGTTTCGTAGTGATGGAGGTAAGTAGTGATTCCAGTTTTCAAGAAAAACTCAGGGAAAAATGCAATTGCTTTGCTGCTTGTCTCCTTTATACTTGCTTCTTTCATGAAACAGACACAGAGAAAAATGTGTAGAGAAAATGCGAGGTTTTTTCTATAGTATTTATTATTTATTGCTAATAAAATGTTAACTAATTCATGAATACAGAAAATAAAGTAAATAAAAGAGTCTTAAATGTCCAATCACAGTTTTTAAATAGTGTACCAAGGAGAGATCCTTAATTATTTTAGCCACTTTTTTAATTTCTACCATCTCTAATGCTGGAGTTGTTAAATTTGCATTGGAGGCATCCACTGATGCTTAGACATTGAGCTTAGAATCAGATAAAAACTTGCAAAATCATTCTTGGGGGTTATCTATTGGATTGCTTGCCACAACTTCTCAGTTTGTCAGACCTTATGAACCACTTCCCTTCCACTTTCTGGAAGTGTATGAAACACATTGTATAGAATGAACCCGTAGTAGAAAAACTCAGTTGCCCTCTTGTTTTAGTAAATAAAATGAGAAAATGAGACATCGAATTGGCATTTCTTACAGAGTTTTCATTTAACATTCACTCTAGCAAAGACAAACTGCTTATGAAAACACTTTTTGTAAGAATTTACCTGATACAATGTTTCTAAGAGATCATACTGACACTACCTCGACATTTTCTTGAAGGAGATCGTCTATACCTCCCTTCTCAGTTGTCTTCTGCCCAATAAGGAAGACCTGTAATTAAACTGTGTATCATGCTTAGAGCTGGTCTCTCCACTGTGACTTTCTGTATTTTCAAATTATCTATACCCAGATCCCAAGATATTAATATTGAGTAAACATTGTATAACTTTCTCTTGTTACATTTCTATACAACTGTGATACTACCAAAATTACTAAGCCTGCATTATATATTCTGGACTTAACTGCTATAGCACTTAGTTATACAAAGGGTTTTTTCTGTTTGTGATTCCATGAACCCGCCAATTAATGTTGCTGCTGGTTTGGTTCTCGTATGTCTTTATAGCTGTGGCTTTTGATAATTTTGCCCGGTACATCCAGCATTTAAATGTTGCCATCATGTTAGCATCATAGAGTTAACTTTTTCATAAACACAGCCTGCTTAGTACCTAAGATCAAGTGGCATTTCTTGTCCTTCTTTATGAGTCACTTTTTAAAAAAATCATTGGGATTTTATGAAAATAAGCAGGTTTTTTAAATGACCAGAATTATTTTGTGAAGCGGGCTTCAGTTCATCTTATTTATTCCCCATGACTTCTTTCATTTCTTCTATGTGTCTGTCTTCCTATGTTTGCCTGCCCCTCTCTTTCTCTTCTAACAGCCCCCTTGAACCAGCTGATGCGCTGTCTTCGGAAATACCAATCCCGGACTCCCAGTCCCCTCCTACATTCTGTCCCCAGTGAAATAGTGTTTGATTTTGAGCCTGGCCCAGTGTTCAGAGGTAGTTGGGCTCTTCTTTCTTGTTTTCACCCAAAGCAAACTAAATATAAACTACAGATGCTGTTTGTGCCTCACCCTCACAGCGTGTGTTTGTAAGTGTGAGAGTTTTCCGTACTAAATTGCTGCTTGGCCTGGCTGGAATGCTCTGAATGTGCTTCTCACACATACTCACTACTGCAAGCTTTCTGTATGCTGTCTGTCATAAATTTTTAAAAGCAAGAAAGTTCTGAGTTGAGATTTCCATTTTGTTTTTTTGTTATCTTATTACTTCCCGGTCTCCTTAACTTCAGTGGGTGGGAATAAGTAAGGTGTGAGGGGAAGTCTGCCATCAGGATTCTTCGGGTTTCTCTATTTAAATGCTAATGTGATGACTTCATATTTGTTAGTAGTTTTTGTAACTTTCAAGTAAATAAACAATTTACATGGAAACCCCTATTAGAATATTTTTAGTAGGCTTTGGGCTTTTTTTTTTTAAGATTCTTTATCAGCAAAGTTTTTTTGTTTGGTTGGTTGGTTGGCTTTTTCCCTAATATGAGATATATATGTTTTATATCAAAAATAGGAAGTTGTTTAAATGTTTATAATATATTTTAGCTATTTCAGGATATTTCAGAGATTGTGAGAATTTACAGTTTCAGTTATACCCAGAGATGAGGGAAAATTTATCAGTATAATTTCACTCTCCCATTTTATCCCAGTTTAATTAGAAGTTAAACTGATTTTTAAATTTTTGAGTCAAAATTGGGACAGGTACAAATCCCCATGATGAATGTTATCACTGTATATCTAAGATGTACCATTAAAATAAGATTTAAAAAGATAAATATAATTTGAAATTTTACTGAGAAAAAAATTGGGACAAGTGTTTTGGTATAAATGTCTTTGGAGAGTTATATTTACTAACTCTTGCAGCTAATTATTCTGAGTATAGGAATAATGTTTTAGATTTTGGCTCTGTCAACCCAGCTGTGTCTCAGAAAATCCATCCAATGGGATGGAAGTCATTCAGTACTAATATAATTCAACTTAGTTGTATAGTGTGTTACTGAGTATATGATAACTATGAAGCCTGGATAAGCAGTTAAGGCTTTATAATGTTGAAAATTATCAGTGGCATGTAGAAAACAGATTGTATTCTAGTTAAAAGATATTTCAGACACCATTTCTGCATATGAGATCATGGAAATTTCATATGGTAGTTTAGTATGATGTAATAATAAAACTTCTACCCCTGTTGAACATTTAAATGTTATCTTTATTATCCTTGTTCTATAAAAGATCATAGCTCTGTCCCCCACACACACACAGTAGTAAATTTTTTTTCTTAATTTCTTGATGTTCTGTGTATGAAAATATTACCTGGAAATCTCAGTCCTACTCAGCTACACTCAGGCCCCACGGAGAGTTTTCTGTGAGCCCCACCAAATCAGGTGCTACTGTATGTGAGCTTAGAATGTTTGCCAGAGTTAGCATTCAGAAATGTACCACCAGAAAATTTGCAATCCTACCAACTGGGTCCGCTTCCAAAGAGTACCCCTCGGGTTCACTTGGTTTATAAAATATTGGAATTTGTAGTAAGTTGGCTTCAATGCTGTAGGACTTTGCTCACCTTATAAAGGCAGAGATTTTTCAGAAAGTCTTGAAAACCCTACTAAGCTTTGGTTACATTTACTTTGCTGTACAGATAACAAATAATCTATGTGTGCATAGTAGGAAAAGCCTCCAGGAATCACTGACCACTAATCTTTTAAATAGTAGAGCTTATACTTTGGGAATATATTTAAACTTAGCTGCTAATATGGAAAGAGCCCAATATTTTCAACATTAAGGCCATTATTAGAAGTTATTTCATTTTGGGGTTTCCATCTTTTTAAATATTGATTGGCCACCAAAGTAACATAAAATAATTACAGGCTTATTTATTATATAAGCTTTTAATTGATTTTGACTTTTTAATGAAAGACATGGAAACTTGGGAGTATTCTTTAGTGTTCGTCAACCGTTTTTCAGTTTTTTCCCTACACTTTGCACCAGTAAATAAAGTATGCCTCTATCATTAGAGATCATTAAGTGGACCAGAAAGCTGAAATAAGTTATAGTTCTAATCACAAACAGGGCTTTCTTTTTCTTTCTTTTTCTTTTTTTGCCTATCCTTTTTCAAGGGTCAGTGTTTGAACATGCACTTATTTTTTAAAAAGTCTGAATCTCCCCCACCTTCTGCCCCCTAATAAATGAATATGCTTGCCCCTCCTTAATGGATATATTTTCCCTTTCTCTAATTTAGGGTCAACCACAGGTTTGTCTGCCACCCCACCTGCCTCGTTACCTGGCTCACTCACTAATGTGAAAGCCTTACAGAAATCTCCAGGGCCTCAGCGAGAAAGGAAGTCATCTTCATCCTCAGAAGACAGGAATCGAATGGTAAAAATATTTGATATCTTTTTTTTCCCTCTACATTCTTTCTTTCTAGAAATCATAGTCAAAAGTACTGTCACCTTTTAGATACATTGTGTCCGTATGTGATGCGAAATTCCCATAATCAGATTTAAGAGATGATAGTGTTTTGCTTAAAGCTTTATTTCCACAGAACTCATTTTTGCCCCGAGCTCTAATATAATTTAGTGAAAGACAGTTTTAGAAGAGTAATAATAGTGTTCTGGTTCTAAGATAAGAAAAAAGAGAATGAAGAAGTATTTAGAAAGCATAACATGCTTAAAGGCTGGTCCAAAATTCAAATATCTACCAATGACATTCTCCTATATTTAAAAAATTAACTTTCTGCTACCTGTTAGGTAGTAGTAGGTCCTTTACCAAAGTAACTGCATGTGTTGATTTTTTTTCAGAGACCAGATAAGATAATTGATATAAAGAAATTTAGCACTGACTGGAATGTTGACTTAAATTTTGAGAAATTTTGAGCTAAAACTAGTCACAAATGCAGGACTTAACCTTGCTCCTGATAGTCCTTCACATGGTAAAAAGCTGTTTATTGATTTTAGTAATAAGCATTTCTGTATATACTCAGTAATAATTTCTAGTTTTAATAAATTATTTTTATTCTAATACTGACTTGTCATAAATTTAAGTTTTGTATTTTTAGTCATAGCTTTAATATGCCTTCAAAGTGTGCTGTTTTAAAAAAAAGAAATCTTGTTCTCTTCCTGATTGATGTGTCTTTCAGACTTAGCTTAATATACTCAGTACAAAAGATAAAGTTTTCTTTCTTTTTTGGCTTGTCTTGACTTTGACTTTTGCACTCTTTTTATCAAGAAAACACTTGGTAGACGGGATTCAAGTGATGATTGGGAGATTCCTGATGGTCAGATTACAGTGGGACAAAGAATTGGATCTGGCTCATTTGGAACAGTCTACAAGGGAAAGTGGCATGGTATGTATGTAATGTGACATTGTCACAAGCCTTAGTGATACAACATGTTTAACAGAATTGAAGAAAGTATTTGCTATTTGCATTGTTAAACTTTCATCAGTTGCAGGAGTCCTCTGATATTTTCTGTCATGGGAACTAGAAACTGGGTTCACAGCAACCATGACTTCTATCATTATTTTACAGTAATAATTTATAAAGATGAAGATCCATCAGGCTAGGAAGTCCCCAAAATGATTTCTTTTTTCTTGTAGAAGTCTATGTGATGATTATGTTATTGGTGTTATAATCACAAGTGAGCATATTAGAAGCATATTTAACAAAGGAAGAACTCTTAAGTGGTCAGTAAACATGCAGAAATTGTTCAGCCTCACTAGTCATCAAAGAATGCAAAATTCAAAAAAGAGAAATCATCATTTGCCTGTCAAGTGGAAAAAGATTTTTTAAAATTGATCATATTTAGAATTAAGAATATCATGCTGCTGGTAGGAAAATAAACTGCTGCAAACTTTCTGGAAGACAATTTCACACTATGTGTACCGAGGACACACTATGTGTCGTACAGTTCCACTTGTAGGACATTATCCTGAGAAAATAATTGGACTGGAATGAATAGATGTGTGTGAAAGTATATTCCTCAGAGATTTAATAGTGAAAAATGAAAGCAAATAAGAGCCTATTAATAGAGATTGGATAGATAAGTTGATAGCTACATATATGATTTAAAATAACAGCTCTGTATTTATTAGTATGGAATGGTATCTTTAGTTATTAAATTATATGAAATAGCATGTATAAAACCCCACATTATTGAACTGGTCCAACAGAAATATATTTAACATAATACAAAAAAATTGCTATGAGAATTTTAGTATATATCACTTTGGTTTTTTTGTTTTTTAGGTTTTTCGAGGCAGGGTCTCACTACATAGTTGAGGCTGGCCTTCAACTCACTGTGTAGTTTAGGCTGATCTCAAACTTGCAGTGATCCTCCTGCCTCAGCCTCCTGAGCACTAGGATTATAGGCATGCACCACCATGCCCGTAGTATATATCACTTTGGGTTATCATTTCATATGTATTCATAGGTATTCACACTGCATACATATAGAAGCCTAGTAGGATATATAGCAATATAGTAATTGTCATTTTTGAATGACACGATAATGGAAGTTTTTTTCCTTTATGCTTTCAAAATGTTTTTAAACATTCAAGTGATATGCAAATTATGTCACAGCTAATACAATGAACACTACTACTTTGATCATTAGAAAAATAATAAAAGTATAATTTACATATTAAAGAGTGCATATAAATGTACAAGTACCTAAAATATCACAAAGTAAATACATCTGTGATTAACGAATAGAACATTACTGGCACTCTAGATGCCACCCTCATGCCTTCTTCTGGTCACTCCTCCCACAAAGGTAACCACCTCCTGACCTCTACAGGAGTCAGGTAGCATGGGCTGTTCTCGTCTGACCCCTCTCCTTCAGCGTTGTGTATAAGATTTATCTGTATTGTTGGCTATTGTTGGAAGTCATTCATTCTCTGTATAGTATTCCATTGTGTAACTACACCCTGGTTTCTTTTGTCTACCATAACATGAGCTTTGGGTAGTTTCCAATTACTATTCCAAACAGTGCTTCTGTGACTCTTTTCAGTATGCGTCTTTCAGGGAACACCTGTATCCTTTTTTGCTGGGTGTATACTAGGAGAGAATGTGGGACCACACACTTTACATATATCCAGTTTAATAGATACTGCCAGCAGTGTTGCAAAGTGGTTGTACCAATTTTTACGTCTACTGGCAGTGTGTAAGAGTTAGAACTGTTTGATGTGAAGTCATTCTTTAAATTATAATTTAATAATTTTCCTGGGGTTGGGGATTTAGCTCAATGGTTAGAGTGCTTGCCTAGCAAGCACAGGTCCCTGAGTTCAATCCCCAGCACCAGCAAAAAACCAAAAAAATTTTTCCTAATCAAAAACATCATGACTAATTTATAGATTTGAGAAAAAAATGTTAATTACTCTGATAAGGAAGTCTGCAGTTTTCTATTTTAAGCCAAATTCCATCAGAGGACTTGTTATCTTTAGTTGTAACAGTCAATCAATAAATGTGTCCCATTTAATATTATTACATAATTGGGAAATTATTCTGGGTATTTAATAGGTTAAATTAAATATCCAGGGGAAAGACAAGATTGACTATTTTTTGGTTTGTTATTCTAAAATATTACTGTAGGACTATTTTTTTGGTGCTGGGGATCGAACTCAGGGCCTTGTGTTTGCAAGGCAAACACTCTAACCACTGAGCTAAATCCCCAGCCCGACCGTAGGACTATTGTTAGTTTTTATCTTTAGATCAATAACACAATTTTAATATTCAAGGTGTAATTTTTTTTTTAAGAGAAGACAATTTATTTAGAGGACAATTTATTTAAAAGTGGTGAAAAAGGGAGAAAAGGAGATGATAGATAGCTACTCAACGAGTAGGGAGCATTCGAAAGCGAAATACTCCAAGGCATAATTTATTTGCATTTTAATAATGGTGTGGATTTAGGGCTGCAA
>PVJO010012914.1:0-53683 GCA_004026905.1 Hystrix cristata | reverse complement strand
GGAAGAAAATGTCCAAATGGGAAAGGGAACAAGGGAGGGGGAAAGGAACAGAGGGACAAGAGGAATAAGAAATGGAAGGAAAAAATGGAAACAAAGCTTTTGTAAATAGGGAGGGAGGAGGGGGTGAGGGGAGGGGAATGGGAAAAAAAGAAGCAACAAGGTATGTCATGTACAGGTACAAATCCGTAATGATGAATGTTATCACTATGTACATCTAAAATGTACCATTAAAATAAAATTTAAAAAAAAAGAAAAAAAAAATAGAAAGCCATGTCACTTCTGTTTATAAGAAAAAAAAATTGTTAGCTCGGTGGATTTTTATGTTCTGTTATTGTACTTTGGAAAAACTCAACACTTGGGAAGAACTTTTGATGGAGTTCTTAGTTAATATATATATTCACTATATATTCACTGTATTTATTCATTTTATATATATAGAGAGAATATGTATGTATATGTGTGTGTATTCTGAATAAAAGAATTATAAATTAGAAATGCACTGCCAGTTGAATTTGGTATGGTATACATATCAATCATAATGGCATCCTGAGACATTATAATATTAAATCAATTTAAATCACAGACTGACTTCTTTCTTTTTTGGCATTATCAATACTTGTATGTTTTTATATAAAATATACCAATGTTTTACATATCCACAGAATAAGTAAGCAACAAAACTTTTGTAAACAGTCAAACAAGTGAAATGAAAGCCTGCTTTTTTCTAGTATCTAATAAAGATACCTTAAAAAATAGAAAATGAATGGAAAGTCTTATCTTTCGAAATATTTTGTTGATGAGCACTTAAGTGAGGGATACCGCTTACGAAGTATTTGGTCTTAAATAATAAAACATCACAGTAAAAAACAAATAGTAGAATTCAAAATACTTTGAATCTACTAAGTGTTTCTAGAGATAGTGTTTTATTAATTAAAAATATTAGTCTGTGTGGAGAAATGGCTTTAAATGGAACTGATGACAATTGTGGACAATTCACATACTCTTAACTGCATTTCTCAAATGTAGGGAGAAAATATCTTCAGAAAAACACCAGCAAGCTGGCATTTAGAAAGAGACTCATATAAGTCAGGCATGGTTATACATGTGACTATGCACCAAGGACAATTACTCTGCTTATATTATTTTATGTGTGTCTTTAATGTGTATTTTTTGTGTAAAGATTTGATTTTGAAAATGGTTTGAAAGGATGAAAATTTTCATACGTTTAATAAATGAAACTCAATTTGCTGGGCAACAAAATTTCAAAAATTAAATTACTTTAATTACTTTTGCATACTTCATAATTCTCTGAATTATTCTGATATAAATGATAAATTTTATCCTTGCTTGCTCTACTGGTAATGTAGACTCTACACTGTGTTGGGAGTCTGATTTCATGCCTGTCTCCAAAAAATAGTTTCCTCTGAGTTTTTTTAAGGAATTGTTTGAACCTAAAAAAGCCTACACTAAAAAGGAAAAATAAAATCTGCCTTCTATAGAATATTCTGTTACAAAATTACCTCCTGAAATGTGGATAATATCGTGATGTAAATTCCTTTTAAAGATTCTCACCATTAACTATTTGTGTATTGCATGTTAATATTCAATTTCCTGATATGCAGTAAAAAGATCATCAGATGCCCACATACACACACACATACACACACACATACACATACACACCTACAACACACACCACACGTATCAACCCAAGTACACGCATAGACTCTCTTTCATATGTATCTCCAAACACTGTGTGTCTGTCTCTCTCTCCTCCAACCTCTACCTGTGTCTCTATGTCTATTATGGTACTTTATGAAATATCTCTCTCTCTCTCTCTCTCTCTCTCTCCTTCACTTGCCTTTCTCTCCCTCACTCTTTGTCCTTTCCAGAAGGGTCTACATCTTGTCTTTTTCCCTAATTCCATCTGGCAAACTCTTTAACTTTTCGGCTCCCATCTACAGAGTAAAGTTTTCTTTTCTTCTCTGATCCACATCCTGGGTTATGCTTTTTAAAATCTCTTGCATCTCTCTTATAGTGTGAACTGTCTGAGGCAGAGGATAGAAGAGCCTATTTGTTGACAGAATGGACTGTATATTTGGTGTAATTTAAATATGCATTATAATGTAGCTTTGATAATCCTCAATGCTATTAGATGCACAGAAGAGACATTTCACTTAAATAATTAGTAAAACCTGTTTTTATATTTATTTTTTAAGTTACTATAAAACGTTTAGATTTTATTTATTGAATATAAAATGAGGCTTTAGGAATTTGAAATCAATTCTAGGATAAAATAATTAAGAATTGTTGATTTGAGAAGCAGACTTACAATTGTCAGTTATTTAATCTTACTTTTAAAAATTTGACCAAGATACAAATTCTGGTTAAAATCTTATTTGAAGAATGTTGCTTCATTTTTTTATACCTAACTCTTCATTTATTAAAAATATAATTTTTTATTCTCTATTATTATAGAATGAGTATTATTATAGTCAAAATCACATTCTTTTTGACACTAGGTAATTTCTTACAGACTCTCCAAGTGTGGAAATCATGGGACATAAAATTTAAAATGCTCAGCTTTGTGTTAATGATTCAGCAGTGTATTCATTGGAGCAAAACCACTTTGGAAACCATTCTTGAAAAATTATCTCATCTTTGAAATAATGATTCATGGCTGAAGAAGTCCCACATTCCAAGGAGGAAGAGTAGCAAAGAAAATGTAAGGATGTCTGGGGAACACGGAATTCTCCAAGGAAAAGAGAAATACTGTCACTCTGCAGAACAACTTCTTGGTCAGGCAGGGTGCTCTTTTATTTGTTGTCACTTGATATTTGCTACAGGTTTTACAACACTATACATTTATATGCAAGCCCAGGAAAGTACCACACACACACACACACACACACATTTCAAATTTATTTTTTCAGTTCATTTTCCCACAGGTGTTCATATCCCAACTGAAGAAAAATATTATAAGATGAAAAAGCTCATGGTTATGTATATGGTCAGGCAGTTTAACCCATGCAAGGTAAATCCATTCTTCAAAAGTTGGAATTGACTTAATTAAGTCCTGCTTAAAAGCTGCAACGTCCACATATTTGGTCACTCGATTCCTGATTCCCGCAAAGTTTGTCGTCAGTTTGGTTGTCTTGGAATGGCTCTGTTAAAACCTCTTGTTACAAAAAACATTAATTCAAGAACTTTAGGGGAATTTTGGATAAAAGATGTGCAGGTTTTTATCAGTTGTCCATTCCAAATTCTCTGTGTATGAGGCATGGAGGGCAGCATCAGTCAAAAAAGTATAAAACTTGAGGGTTCATCCAAAGATCATCACATATTAGGATGGTTTACTCAGACAAGAATTGGTAGGTAGGGCTTAACTACATGTTTTGCCAAATAGAAGACACAACAGCTGTGAATAAAACATTATTCACACATTTGAGGTTCCATCACTCATTCTTGAACAATGTTAAGTTTTCCACTTAGGCAGCTTGTTTTAGTTTGTTGGTTTTTATATCTAAGAGACAATTTGACTCTTGGATGAAATATTCTAGACATGCAGAACCTTCTTCATATAGATGTTAGGAAAGTCTGTACCCCCAAAAAAGAAACTGGTGTTATTCAATAGAACCACAAAGCTACTATTTCATTGATGAGTATTCATGGTTTCTACAGATAAACAATAAAAAGTCTCAAAGGATTTTACAGGGTAACTGTCCACAGTTGGAAAAAGTTAAATTGTGAGAGATGTAAAACAAGTGAATCAGGAATATAATAAGGAATTTGATAAATAATTATATTCTGTGTTTATATTTTCCTCATACTGGGAACACCTTAATTAGGGAGAAGGTAAAACAAGTCATAGGCTTAAAGAGAAACAAAAGAAGTGAAAAGAAGTCTTCAGAGTCAGGATATTCCTTACAAATTCAGGCAAATTAAGAAAATACATTTGTTTTCATCTTAAATTCTGGTTTCAAACTTTGACTTCTATACTTATACTCCTGAAAATAGCCTGAAATACTCTTGAAAATAGCCTGAAGTTCTATTTTCTACTCTGAAATATATCAGATTTTCATAATAATGTTATCTTCTAAGCTTTAAGTTATGGTAAAAGTGTTTTTAAAATTCATCACATAAAAGAGAAATTTACTTAAAATAAACTTGGTGTCAAGTCATTAAAAGTAATCACCAAAAAGCTCCACCAAAATTGTACTGTATCTCCAGATTTAATATATTTATTAGAATTGGTTGTTAAGCAATGTACTGACTTAGCAATTTACTAGCCTCACAGAAACACCTTTATTTAAGGCAAAGGATTTAAAGCACAATTTTCAAGACTAGTATATGTGATTGGGGAAGAATACATCATTTCCTGCTGTGTTCCACACAACAGTATGTTTAACATGGAGAAATACTTTCTTCTTTGAACCTAATTTGAGAAGCCGTGACAAACCCAGATGAAGGGAAAGCTGCTAGGCTGCTAGGAAGTATGCAGAAGTGTAGGATGAGGCGGAGACACGATTTGACACCAAGCTCCTTGCCCTTGTGTTTCACTACTTAGTTCTCTCAGCTCCTCGACGTTCTCTGCAATTGCTTTAGGATCCCTCACTATGATTTGCATTAGTTTCTTACAACTGCCAAGATAAAGTGCAACAAATTGAGTGACTAGAAAGAACATAAATTTATTTTTTCACAGTATTGGAAGCGAGAAGCCTGAAACCGAAGTGTCTTTTCCATGGCTCCACGAGAGATTACTTCCTTGAGTATTCCGGCATATGGGGGCTCCTGACATCCCTCCAATTGTGAGAGAGTAACCCCAATCTCTGCCTCTATCTTCAGTGACCTTAACCCGTGTGTCTCTGTGTCTTCTCTGCTTCTTGTAAGAACCTTGTCAACGATGTTAAGCCTCAAACTAAGTCCAGCAGAACTTCATCTCAAGATCCTTAGCTAACTTAGTTAAGATCCTTAACTAAGCTTCCAGGTACGTTTGAAGCCTTGGAGGTCTCCATACAACCTACTATGTGCTAGTGTTTCTTCTCTTCTCAGATGTTCAGAGGTAATTCTGGAGAATCTGCAGGCTCCTATGTGTACCTTTAAGCCTTTGTGGAAAGCCCACATCTACCTCTGGCAAGGGACTGCACCAAAGCATGATTTATAGCTTTCTACTTCTCAAGAAAAATAAGATAGATGGTTACATTTACTCCATCCCACCCCACTGTAGGGCTATTAAGCTATGCCCTTGGCTGGTGTTTTAGATTCCACATCCCAAGAATTTCTGCTATGGGATGGAATGTGCCAGTTGGCAGGAGGACAGACTTGCAGTTCCCGATGTAACAGCTGCATCGTGCTGTGTGCTGCTTACTGACAGAGTGTCCCAAGGAGAAATTTTAGCTACTTCCAAGATAGACTAACGGAAGTAATCAGCATAGCTGGGCATGGACATCTGCTACTGCCGAGACCAGCGAGACAAACATACCACTTGCTTGGGCACCTGCGTGTGTGGTGTGTTGGAAGGACAATGACTCAAAGTACCCCTAGAAAATATTCTGAAGAGAAGCTTAAGCATCAGCACTTTAAGAATGGTGAAGTGCCACGCTGGCGAAGCTGGAGGGGAGAACATGATGTGCACAGTGCTAGATTACTGAGCTTGTGAGAAGAAATGCCTGTGAAGGGACTAATGGAAACACTTTTCTCCACATCGTCCTTTAGGAGGGATAGTGAGTAAAGATGAAGAAATGATATGCTGGCTCCTTGCTTTCTCTTAAGTCTCACTGGTCAGACCTCCCCCAACTGTCTCGAAGTCCTCAATGCTTTCTGGTTGTGTCACTCAGCCCTGCCACGATAGCCAGGCGTCAGATTCTCCCTGTGCTCAGGTAGCTTTACACTAGGCGCTAGAGTTGCCAGGGCAGATAAGGAAGCTGAACAGTTGTGTAGACTACACAACTGGGGAAGAATGAAATAGCAAGCCAGGTGATGTGATGAGGCATGGACACCCCCGTAAAGCTGTGACTCCATACTGAGAAGATAGCAGAGACCTGGGAATAACAGGAAAAATCAAGCAAATACTTCAGCAAATACCTCGCTGATGATAAGCACGGGGTCTCCTCCCAGCCCATAGATTGAGGGCTCTGCTCTCATGATGTAATCACCTCCTGAAGACTTTCTCTTCACCTAGTAGTACACTGGGGAGTAGAATTTCAACCTATGAATTTCGATGGGACACAAACAATCCGTAGCATTGGCCTCTAGGATTCATGGCCAATTTCTTCAATCTTCAGTAAGTCCTGAAACCACCACCCCTATGCAACACAAACATCATCTCTGTCTGTTCTTTGCTCCTCTCTCCATCTTTCTCCCTCCTTCCTGATCCCAATTTCAAGAACAGAAATTCTTACATCCCACACTTAACCATTCCCTTGGTGCTGTCTGGTACTGCAACTTGTTCTTAGAATTACATTTACAAAGGGTACGTGTGTCTCAGGCAGAATGCATTGAAACGATTTCCCAGGAAAATAATTACAGAAGCTACTTAAATTGATACATAAATGTAGGCAAATAACTGTGTGCTGGTGCATAATCAGTGTATAGTCAATGATGAAATATTTCAGCTTAATGACTTCCACTGGTTGTAGTAAATGACAATCTCTTTTGAGTGGAATCATAGTGTTGTTTGAAATGGACACCACAGAGGACTTACATGTATAAAATATTGTACCGAAAACATTAAGAGGCATAAATATTAACATTACCCACTGAATCTTATCATAGCATATAGTAAAGGGAAAAAAAGGCTAGGCACACATCAAAAGAGTATAGTAACCCAATATTCATAGCTGAACAGATCTGAGTAACAAAATGTCTATGTATCAGATTATAACCCAGAGAATAATATGAATATCCAGGAGTCTATATGAATGTAAGCACATGATTGAATAAATAAATGAATAAGTCACAAGCCTTCTTTTCAAAGGACTCCCGAATACTAAACATAGATAAGTTCTTCAAATGGTAACAGTTTATTCCTCCTAATTTGAATGTGGATTGGAATTTAGTGACTTGCATCTAGTCAAATATGTGAGGAAAGGAGATGATAGTAATATTGTAGTGGAGATATCTGGCAAATATCCCCTTAGTTAATGGATTGAAGTTACATACTTAATAGATACCAGTATTGTTGTTATTGTGCACATCTAAAACGATGCCATGAAATGATGCTTTGCTTCTGGAATATTTCTTTAGAAATTCACAAACACATTGTAATCATAAGGAAACTCCATCAAAATCCAAGTGGAGAAATATTCTATGTAATATCCAACTGTCATTCTTTCAAAGGTTCGCAGACGTGACATACAAGGAATGGCTAAGAACCTGTATCAGTTTGGAAGAAAATGACAATTAAAGACAATGTACTATATCATAGTAGTTGCTGAAACAGAAGAAAGACATGTGAATCAATCCTAGTATTTTTCTTGTACATGTTACTTGCTTGGTGTAGAAAGTTTATGGAGAAACCAATCAAGTTGATTTCAAGTGAAAAGCAGAAATAAGAAATTCAAAGCATAACCTGATGGTGTTAAATATCTAATTCCTCCTGTCTCTTCATTCAGCTTCTATTTTGTCTTCCTCATAATTTTTTTTTTGTGATCTCTATAAACCAGATATTTTTGTGAATACTAGGTATTCTAACTTGTGTAAGGCTAGGTTACAATTTTGTTTGTTTCTGCTAAAATATATGTGATCTTTTTTTTTTTAGGCAACTTCGAATAACAAAAGATGTCAGAGACATCTTGTCACAACTCATACTTAGATGCATCTATGGAGTCAGATTTGGATTTAATCAAACTGAACTGGTATGAAGAGGAAGTCAATTGTTATGCACCAGAATACTGTATTTGTTTGAGGTTAGCTTGCTTAATCATAATTATTAATATAAACATACTAGTTGCTTCAAGTCTGAAATAATTATTAATCATCTTGAAAGTAAGTTATGTAGATGCCATTTTTGATCAAATCCTAGATTCAGAGTGACATTTAGGTAAAGGTCAATCATTTTATAAAGTGAAATATCTAAATTGATAAAAATATCTCTTTTAAGAATATAAAATTAAGTGAGGTGTACATTTATCCAAACAAACTTTCAATCTCACTGTTGTACTCCTGCCCTTTTTCATTCATATTTTCTCTAACAGGCACAGAGTCGCTCCAGTTAATTAAGAAATTCTTATTTGTAGGTTTGCAATCATGGCCTCTATGACTACTTCTCCCAAATAGATTGTAATGCAATTTGTAATCCTTGGTCTCTCAGATCTTCTAGAGACTAATCTTTTATCCAGCCACTAGAACTCGGAATGTATCTTTTTCTTTGAGGGTCAAGTTATACCTAGATGTTTTGGAATGTCGAAAAATACATTGTAAAATTTACTTTCAAGGTTTTCTATATGTTGCATTTTTCTCATCCTGTGTGGCAATCGGCAATCTAATTTCCAAGAACTCTTAACTCTCCAGCCAGTCATTATTCACTTGACATAGAATATTCTCGAATCATCTCTGTACACTCCCTTTCTTAAACTCACTAAAAATCTTTTCTTGCTGACCAAGTAAAGTAAAAAGAATATGACATTTAATTTAACTTACAAGTTTTTCTTTTATTCCACATTTTTAATTAGTGCACATTGATTATTCATATTAATTGCTTCATTTTGGCCAAGTTGTACGTGAACGTAACACACTTTAGCCACTTCCCCTCCCATAACTCTCTTGCCCCAAGCTTGCCCCAAAATGTAGTTTTACATTTTTGGGGTATTTCAATGTACGTAATATACTTTGAACATATTCATCCCCCCACTACCAACTCAAAATAAGTATATTCATTTTATTTAAAGGACTATGTTATATATACATTATTCAATTTATTTGCATATTAAGACATTATCTTTACTTAAATCAGTAAAACTCAGAGTTGACTGGTAATGCCTAGAGACTTGTAAAATCAATCAATGCCTGGTTCCTACCACATGAGGGGCTGGTCAACTGTTGGTATAGAGTAGTATAGTCTTTATGATCCGCAGTACATAAAAACCGTCACAGCAATTCTAGTGCATAACTAGCATGGAGAGCCACTGCCATGAAAGAAGCATAGCTCTAAATGGGCTTCCTAAGCAGCAAGCTAAGCACCTTTCCTTTAAGGCTCTCTGTGGTCCCTGACAGCGTACGGGATGAGTTGATTCCTCCCCTTTTCCTTCCCCATGTTTTTATTCTTTCTGCTTTGAGTCTGTGATCACACTGAGACATTTTACTTTCTCATAATTCCATCACTTTGCTTGATATAAACTACTGAGCATATATAAATACAAATTTTCAAAATAGTATAAGCATAATTTTTTTAGGGTGAAGATTGCATTTAGTTTGTAGTATTCAAATTTAAATGATAGTGAAGAGAGCATAAGTAAAATTTTGTACTGTGAAAGGTTGCTTACATAAATTTTCTTATTGTTCCAATCAAAAAGTTACCTGCATAGGAGGAAAAAACTATGCAAATAAATTTATTTATTTGTTTATTTATTAACTGAAAATATTAGGTGCTGAGAAGTCAATAAAGACAAAGTCCCTGATCCCAGAAAGCTTACATTCCAGTAGTGGGGGCTGGCTAGAGGATAAGAGAAGACAACCACGCCCTAATACCAATTTACATGTAGTTATGATAAATAATAAAAGGAGGAACTCAGAGAGCTGTTAGTTTGGGGAGAGTGATGTGATCAATAAAAGCCTTCTTTGAGAGAATGGTATTTAAATAGAAAATTAAATAGTAAGCATGGAGCAGACAAGTCAACGCAGAGGGAAAAATTTAGGGAGAAGTAGAAGGTGATTTAGATACAGTGTTAGAAGTGAGCTTGTTCATTAAATGAAATAATTAAAAAAAAAACTAACAACAATGTGACTGGAACAGAGTAAAAGGAAGACAGGCTCTTGGTGAGAGATGTAGCTGTAGAACAAAAGAAAGAAAGGCTGGGACACGAAAAGACTAAGTTCTCATAAAACGCTTGCATTCCATCTTGGAGGAATTGGATGTAACTATAGCCTTTTTAAATCAAAAACAAAAACTTTCAAAATAAAACAAATTTTAAAAGAATGCTGTTTATAAATTTACTTCTAGTCTGGTCACATCTCTACTATTCTGATTCCTCTCTTCAGTATGACAACCGTCCCTCACCCCGCCCTCCCACTCACCCGTGCTCCACAGCAGTTTTCCTTTTGCCTCTTATTGATCAGTCCATTTGCTTACTTATCGTGACTACTGCCCCTTGTCTGCCTCTGCTCATGAGTGCAAGCCCACAAAGCAGAGAACTTCCCAGTATTTGTGGCTGTGTTACCGGCAGCATCTTGGAGCAGAACCTAGTAAGGAGGAGAATTTGTCCTTGATCACTGTTGAATCAGGATGTGAATTTCCCTTGCTAAATCATATGTACAATCTTTGTTCTTCATCAAGAATCCACGCTAGAGAGTGTATACTTAATTACGAGCACATAAAAAAGTTGACTCCTTTCCCTGGGAACTTTGCAACTAAGAGTCTCAGTATTATTTACGTAAGCTCTGGAGCAGGCACAGTCACATCCTCAGCAGAGAGGTCATGAACTAAATATTTTCATCCAAGAAGATATTTTCTTTAGATCAGGCTCAGGAGGTAAAATATTGGCAAGCCAGCATGTACAATATTTTCCTGGGCCTGTTCTCACACATATCCATTTCTAATCACAGTTCACAGCACAGACTTCATATTTATATAAGGTGAATTTCGAGTTCACAAAGTGACCCCTCAATGATGTAGTTCAGCTCTATCTGCCCATCTGTTCTGTAGCAGAAGCTCCAGTAGTTTTTAATCCCTGAGATGTTAGATCTGCTGGTGATCCAACAGTGACAGGTTTGTGCTCTAAAGCAACATTACCCCTCATCTCTAGAAGGTTTGAAGTGTTGGCCAGCAGAGGGCAGGTGTGGCTCTTCAAGTCTGCCTTCAAGTCCCCACAAATCACCACATACTGTTTACTTATTTGTAAAGATGTTACTATTATTACCTTCTGCTCCTTTTTCAGTCCTTTTTTTTTGTCATATAATATTATTGATCTGTAACATAAATAATGTATACAATAAATATACAAAAAGAGAATAAGAAAATCATGAATATCGCCATTACTCAGAGATAGCATAACCACTTCTAATGTTTAATAATATTCCATATTATTATATAGACACAAAAATTCCATTTTCTTTTCCAAAATGGAATCATAGAATGAATACTATT
Source organism: Hystrix cristata (assembly GCA_004026905.1). Lineage (NCBI taxonomy): Eukaryota > Metazoa > Chordata > Mammalia > Rodentia > Hystricidae > Hystrix > Hystrix cristata. The sequence continues at coordinate 42,381 of PVJO010012914.1, read as the reverse complement.
TAATAATATAGTTAATGGAATAAATATGTAAGTCTGGAGTGGTAATTTACAGTACAAGGAAGTGTGCTCATACCCAGGAGAGACAGAGACAGAAAGAGACAGAGAGAGACAGAGAGAGAACAGCGCACATTGATTGAGGTATATTAAAGGGACAGAGGAACCAATAGAAGGAATTCCAGGTGTCCACAGCTGGAATAATTTGGACAGCAAAATAAACAAAGTAGTACTGCAGAGTAACCCAAAGAACAAAATGAAGATCTAAGTTCATGTGGAGCGTCGAGGCATGGCTGAATGAAGAGTACAGAGGGAAAAACTCTGCCGTATAGAATTCTGAGTAATCAAAGTAACTCCCTTAAAGGTAGGTAGCGTTAAAAAAAAAAAGGTAGGTAGTGTATAGTGACTTCCACCTAAAAAACAAAGTATGGGAAGAGCTGAAAAATGCTAACTTTGCAATGGAGAAACCTCTTGAACACTCTCTTAGCTAGCTGATCAAGGTCAGTACCACCAAATCACATTAGTAGCATGTGTTTTGATATTCTGTGGTGAAAACAGCACTTTGCCTCTGTAGTATCCCTCCTGGAACCCAAGAACCTAGAGGAAATGAAGACTGGAAAGACTGAAGGCCATGTTCAAAGCCAGTATCAGCTTCATTTGTTGATCAATGAAGATTATGTGGAGAGAGATGCATGACAACTGAAGTTGATCAAAAAATTGTCATAGGCATCTGGATAAGGGCAGATGACTGTCTGCTTATGAATGGATGGACACAATCACATCATCATGTTGGCTAGAATATCTACAAATGCTAGATTTTAAGGAAATGACTGCTAAAAGTATTTGATGGAAAGATAGAGGAGTAATTTTTAGAGATCGCTTGAATCAGAGAAAGAGGAGAAACACTGCTAGAAAATTTCTACTTTTACTTATTTTTTACATTGATATATGTTATGGTTTGTGTCTAGATGTCCCCTCAAAATCTCATGCAGTCATAGATGGGGCTTTTTCAGCGGTAGCTGAATCCAAAGTGTGTGATGCTGGTATTAAAGGCATGTGATTACTAAATCAGTCCACTGATTGGTTTGGCATTGCCCTGATCCTGGCAGCCTGGATGAGATATAAAGTATAGAAAGAAGACTGTGTACCCCCTTGCTGAAGCCCGTTGCTTTCCTTGCTGTCTTCTGCCTGTCTGCCATGACATGCTGCCTTGGATCCAGCTGATTGTGGACTGAAACCTTTACAAACTGTGAGCTAAAGAAACCTTTCCTCATTCCACTTTGGGTATTGGGTATTTTGCCTCAGTAATGAGAGAAAAGTAACTAATACAATATAAGTGAAAAAATAGTTTTCGAATTAGAAAAATTTCAAAATCTAGTTCTGCAGTTGGAAATTTAGGCAAGGAACAAAATGTACAAAGTAAAGAAATACATCTAAACTGCAGAGTTGTTATAAAATTTGGTGACATAGTATGAAGGTACAAGGAATCATGATGTCTCTACTAAAACTGGGGCCAGGGTATTGGGTGAAACCTAGTGTATTCACAGCCTTTGTTATATCTCAGTAATTAAATCCCCTGCACCTCAAGTTAATATAGATTTTCTTCTTGCTATTTTGCACTGAAACAATAAGGTTATTACTAAATTTCAATATAATTGTTAAATCCACACATACAATTTTTGGTTGATATCAAATATCCTCCTTAGTGTACAGGAGGATGAAGAAAGCAATTAATTTTAACTGTAAGATGATTGTGATTTCTCAACAGTATTGTTCTATCAAACTTTCTGCCTTCCTGTTTTCGCGAATGCTACTAAAGTTCTGCTGTCATTTTCTTATTAATCACATTCTTTTCCTCATACCTAAATATTCTTATTGTCTTTTAATACTCAGGTCAGGACTAGACTACGCCAAGCGAAATCTCTAGCCCACATCTGTCAGGGGTAGATATTTCTTTCAGATGGTTCTGTTTAACTGTCGTTCTTCTTTTACTATTCTGTAAAATAGCAGTTTAGATAATCTCTTTAGTACACGTATCTATGGTGTTTCTATCATTATTTCCCCTTAATAATTCCTAGTGCTATTGATGTGGGTCAAAATACATTCGCGTGTTAGTCCAAAGCAAATAAATGCATAAGTGATTGTGTTGGTCAGCTTTCAATTTCTGGAACAAAATTCACATACATCACAATGAAACAGAGTAGGGAGAATAGTTCATTTGAAAGGCCTAACAAAACAAAAAGACTGAGAATTACATCTGGTTTTGTTCTGACACTGGAGACATTTGAACTCATTGTAATTGTCTGAACAGCAATTTCCTCGTATCTGTGTAATATAAAATAGAAAGCGGTTTTAGAAACAAGTAGCACACTTTTGCAGACATACTGAACAAAGCTCCATGAAAGTGTATTTTGTTAGAGTGTTAACCTATTAAAATGGTGTTTCAGGCTTTACCCATTTCACTATAAAATTACATCATGGAGGGGAAAAAAAAACTTTCTTTGCAACTATTGAGAATGTTTTCCTACAGCAAATACCTACACAAAGATGGAGAATGACAGAAGAACATAACGACAGAAAGTATTTCTGTATGGAACAGAATGGAATATAACAGTGGTTCTCAGCTTTTGAGTGGGTCGAAATTGCTGAAGATTCTGATGAAAAATATGTGATTTCCTCCCAGCCCTAATTACAGAAGCTTAACTCCTCAAAATTTTATAGGCGTTCAGAAAAGGTACATAGGCACACATTCTTGAAATTAGGCGGAAAATGATGGTGTAAAGAAAGTAAATATGGTTTTAAAATACTGAGCCACACTGCGTAAATATGCAACCTCACTACTCATGATAACAGAAAGCAAGATGACATTTTGCATCTAAATTTAATCTGTGCGAGCTATATTGCATAACTGTGTGATTCCAGTTATCTAAAGTGTTGATTCAGCTGGGCAGGCTGGCAAGATGAATGATCTTCAAAATTGTCCTCATTTCCAAGCTAGTGCTTGATAATGGAGATGGCCATCCCTCAAAGAACAGAATTACTTTTGGATGGGGACAAACATATTACTTTGTAAGTGCACTGGAACCTCCATTTAGGTCTTCAAGTGTTTAGTGTATTTCTAGAACCTACCTCTATATATGAGCATTTGTATTTTTACTATGCATAGCTCCACATCACTTGAAAGGGACTTTTTTCTCACTGAGATCTAATATTAGTGTAAGATAAAATATGACTTTAGTGCAAAGATCTCTTTTGTGATTGGGTAGACTTTATATCATCATAGTAACTAATTCCACTGACACTTAAGTATATAAAATAAATTTTTTAATAGAGTATGTTTTCAATAACAAAATGAGGCTTAAAGCCAGGATTCTTCAGTATAATGAATCTGTACTTGTCGGGATTTGGCTGTACAACATAAGCCACTAAAGCAAGTCACATATTTGGCAAATATCCTAAGACCCAAATATAGCAAGAACTTCAGCATAATTTGGCTTACGACTAGGTTTTCTTCGGATTAAGAACATGGCAAGAGTGCTGTGTTTTACTTTCTTCCCTAAACAAAGCAGCTAATAAACATATTACATTTCCCCATAGAGGCTAACGGGATTTTTAATGTGAATAACCATGAACAAATTAGGCCAAGAAAACAAATACTTCTCTTTCCTTTTAATATTATTAAACATCACTTATTTAATATCAAGCTCATAAAGTATGTCTCGACATCACTATTCTGAAATAAGTTAGGAGTTTGTTAGTTCTATAGTCTGCTGACACATAATATTTAACCATGAAAATAACTAAGCTTCTGATTTAAAACACTATTATATTAAACCAAGAAACAGTGAAATCCATAAGATAGTCCTATAGTAATTAGACACTACAAGTAAATTTTGAATTTTGGAAAGAATAATCTTTTAATGCAGTTCTTAAAGTGGAAAATCCATAGCTTACATTTCACAGTTAAATGACCATAAGTAAGAAGAAATAAGGTTAACTGACTTTCAAAATCCATGTTCATTATACACAATTAAAAAGGAAAATACAACGTAATACTTGGAGTTTTATTTTTAAACTAAGAAAGTTCATATCTTGAGTATTTTGAAAGTTTTATCTAGTTGAAAACCAGACATCGTTTCTGTCCTTTTATTTTTCAAAGACAAAAATATCTTTTACTTACTCTGCAGATGACCTAATATAATCAGCTGAGTAGGGTAAGCTGATGCATTTATAATCTTGAATTCTCAAAATTATTAGCCAAGGATGAGTCACATGCCTCCTATTTTGAAGGAGTGTGACATTTTAGATCCCCTGGTAACCTGCTACTATATTTGGATTACACATTTTCAGATAAAACATTGGATGACAGATTTTAATCTGTAGCTCATTCTTTAAGAAGTAAATATAACCAAGTATGAAGTAATGTGGCCACTGTCTGAGGATAATCAAAAGGGCTTTAGAGTCTAATTTTTTTCTTTTGAATAGCACAGCAGTGAAACCAAAAAACTAATTGATGGTGGAAGTAGAATGCCCTTTAATATGCGTAAGTCATACTAATTATTAAGCTGAATCAGACAGGAGGTGAATGACATCATTATCCGTGGTTCCAGTGAACGACTTCCGAATATGACAGTTGAGATTCGGGAAATAAAGTTTGTCAGAGACAAACGGTACATTGTTCAGTCCAACTGACAACCTTCCAAACAACTAAAAATGTAGTAACCTCTACTTTTTCCCAATTTTTATTACAAGATTTGTAATAAAGTAAAATACTACTTATTTTGGGTTATCAAATGCCTCTCAATAATTGAAGATTCATAAGAGTAGGAGAATATTATTATTTACCAAGAGATACCTCAATTCATCTTTGGATATCAATGCTAATCATTAATAAATAATAGAACGTTGATTGCTCCTCATTGGTGATGTCCCTATTTTACACAGTGTATGCTTCTTGGGGAATGTGGTGAAAAAGTTTGTATAGCATTGTATATTGTTTTGCCCAGTGGAGAAAAACATCAGTGAAGCATTAGAAGACCAGGAGAGAAACTCCCTAAATTGAACGATTTAGAAAGAAATGAATTGGTAGTCAAAGACCAAGTGATGCGATAGTTTAAGAAACAACGCCAGGTGTCCAGATAGAAAATGATTTACCTCTGTATATTTCAAAGTATAACTCTGCAAACACTCTAGTATAAAAAACCAACCAGGACAGAGTTGACAATCAGCATGTAAACATTTCAGCTCATAAATTTGAACAGCCACTGTAAATGAGTGGGAGGAAGCTGCTACATAGTCTTATTCTAGACATAATAGCCTTTGTTCTTAGCTTTCAGTTAATACTAGTAATTTCTTCAAAGTAGTGGGGTCTTTACAACTTTCACCACAACACCACAATTCCTTTTAAACAGACCTAGTAACTGAGAAGGCAGGATCTGAAAGGGCAGCAAAGTTTAGAAAATACCCAAAATCAACCCCAGCAGTGAAAATAGGACTGCTAGGTTGTGTTTTATTTTGACCAGATGTGTAAAATGTAAAACCAAGATTCAGGGAATCGAGGATTTTTATATTAATATAGTTATCTTGCTATACTTGAAGGTCTAGTAGATGAACATATTACCATCAGAAACTAGAGAAAAACATAGTTTTCTAGCAAAAATCCAGTTGTGTGCTTCACATGAGTTTGGATGAGATAATCGGTACAGTGTGTTGGTCTGGGAACTCCTCCTCCTCCACCCACTTCCTCTATTCCTTTCTCATCCTCACTCTCTTTGTCATCTGTATTCTGGGAAGAGCAGGTCTGGCTTTCAAATTTGCAATCCCAACATTATTGGGATTTTCTATATTGCATTGTAATCATTCTAAAATTCACATTTCCTATAACATGAGAATGTTTTGTTCTTACTGTAAAATATCTGAGCACACTTGAGAGAAAGTAAATTTCTTTAATGTAGCTCTACCCATCCAGTGCAGGCAGGAAAGACTTCAAACCTCTAATCTCACATGGCAAAAAAAGATGGACTCTGAAATAGAATATCATCAATTCCTGACATATGCTTACTGCGAGCACTAAAAGCTGTCTGCTTTCATTCATGATACTGATACCTTTTAGGCCGAGTTCATATCACTTACTTTACATAAAGATTTAATCACCATTTAAGGAAATATTTAATCATTTACTCAAATATAAGATCTCACGTAAGAAACCAGAGAGAGTGCATGACATGTCAAATGTTTAAGGCAAAAACATGAACTAGGAATCACACAAATATAATACTGTTTTCTTTTTCAGTCTGATTATGACTGTTGGACAATCAGATTTGGTTTTCATTATTTATGAATTTAGTCTGATATATTTTCACACCAAACACATTAACACATTACAATGTTTAAAATCTCTAAAAATATTTCAAATTACTTAAAATTTTTCCAGGTTCTAAAATTTTTGAACTCAATTAAATATGTAAAAAACTTTCTGTATTTTTCACCCTTTTATTAACTCTTATTTGTTATGTCAAATCTCTCCTCTGTCCCCGGGGATAATGACAGTTTAGGAGGATCCCTGAGTTTGGTAACTTTTCAGTTACAAACACAAATTTTTAAAATTACCATTGGGCTGGGGATTTAGCTCAGTGATTAGAGTGCTTGCCTTGCAAGCACTAGGGCCTGAGTTTGATCCCTGGCACCACAAAAAAAAAAAAAATTACCATTAATATTCAGGGGTTTAAATTTCCAGCCTAACCCCAAATTTCAGACTTGTATCTAATCCAAAATTGGTTTTCTCTTTCCCTTGTTGCTTAGGATTGTTTTTGTTATTCTGGGTCTCTTCTGGTTCCAGATGAAATTCATGATTGTTCTTTCTAATTCTTTGAAGTATGTTGGTGGTATCTTGATTGGAATTGCATTAAATCTGTATAGTAATTTAGGAAGTATAGCCATTTTCACTATGTTGGTTCTTCCTACCCAGGAACATGGGATATCTTTCCATTTTCTAATATCCCTTTCAATTTCTTTTTTTAGAGTACTGTAGTTTTCGATGTAAAGATCTTTTACTTCCTTTGTTAGATAGATTCCTAGGTATTTTATTTTTGTGTGTGTGCAATTGTGAAAGGTATATCTTTTGTTATTTCTTTTTTGGTGGGTTTGTTGTTTGTGTATAGGAATGCTATTGACTTTTGGATGTTGATTTTGTATCTGGCAATGCAACTGAACTTCGTTATTAAATCTAGAAGCTTTTTGGTGGAGTTCTTTGGGTATTCTGTGTAGAGTATCATGTCATCCACAAATAATGATAGTTTAACTTCTTCTTTTCCTATCTTTATCACTTTAATTTTTTTTTCTTGTCTAATTGCTCTGGCTAATGTTTCTAGAACTATGTTGAATAATAGTAGTGTTAGTGGGCAACTTTGTCTTGTTCCAGATTTTAGTGTGAAAGCTTCCAGTTTCTGACCATTTAGTGTGATGTTGGCCATTGGTTTGTCATATATAGCTTTTATCAAATTTAGATATACACCATCTATTCCTATTTTCTGCAGTTTTTTTTATCATGAATGGGTGTTGGATTTTGTCAAATGCTTTTTCTGCATCTATTGAGATGATCATGTGATTTTTGTCTTTAACTTTGTTGATATGGTGTGTTACATGTATTGATTTACATATGTTGAACCATCCCTGCATTCCTGGGATGAATCCTACTTGGTCATGGTATATAATCGTCTTGATAATTCATTGTATTCTGTTGGCCAGTATCTTGTCAAGAATTTTTGCATCTATGTTCATTAGGGAGATTGGCCTGTAGTTCTCTTTTTCAGTTGGATCCTTTTCTGGTTTTAGTATTAGGGTAATGCTTGCTTCCAGAAACGATTTTGGAAGTACTGCTTCCTTTTCAATTTCATTAAAGAGTTTGAGGAATAGTGGTATTAGATCATCTTTGAATTTCTTGTAGAATTTGGCTGTGAAGCCATCAGGGCCTGGGCTTTTCTTTGTTGGTAGGTTTTTAATTACCTCTTCAATTACAATGGCTGATATTGGTTTATTAAGTGTTTTTTATCTCTTCTTGGTTTAGTTTTGGTAATTCATATGTTTCTAGGAAACTGTCCATTTCTTCCATGTTTTCCATCTTGTTTGAATATAGGTTCTTGAAGTAGGTGTTGATGATCCTTTGGATTTCTGATGGCATCACAGTCCCCGATCTAAAACTATACTATAAACCTACAGTGATAAAAACAGCATGGTACTGGCAAAAAGACAGACCTGAAGATCAATGGAATAGAGTGGAGGATGCATAAACAACTCCAAACACACTCAAATACCTCATCTTCAACAAAGGAGCCAAACACCCTCACTGGAAGAAAGATAGCCTCTTTAACAAATGGTGCTGGACAAATTGTCTTGCCACATACAGAAAACTAAAACTAGATACATGTCTCTCACCATGTACTAAACTAAGATTGAAGTGAGTCAAAGATCTAAACATTAAAACAGAAATTTACTGGAGAATAGGAAGAACTCTCGAAGACATAGGAGTAGGGAAAAATTTTATGGACAGAACCCAGACTGCACGGGAAACAGTACAAAGAATCAGTGCTTGGGACCACATGCTATTAAAAAGCTTTTGCACAGCAAAAGAAATCACCAATAGAGCAGGACGAAAAGCCACAGAATGGGAAAAAAATTTTGCTAGCTATCCATCAGACAAAGGTCTAACATCTAGAATATATAAAAAACTCAAAAAAAATTAAACCTCCCAAATTTAAAGACCCAATCCAAAAATGGGCAAATGAAATGAATAAACATTTCTCAGATGAAGAAATAAAAATGGCAGATAAATATATGAAAAAGTGTTCAACATCACTAGTCATTCGAGAGATGCAAATCAAAACAATGTTAAGATTCCATCTCACTCCAGAAAGAATCATGTTTATGAAAAAAATCAACCAACAGCAAATGCTGGCGGGGCTGTGGGGAGAAAGGAACCCTCCTCCACTGTTGGTGGGAATGTAGACTGGTCCAGCCACTGTGGAAATCAATATGGAGATTCCTCAAAAAACTAGAACTAGAGGTTCCATTTGATCACAGCTGTTCCCCTACTGCGGATCTTCCCAGAAGAATTAAAATCATCATACCACAGAGATATATGCACAACCATGTTTATAGCAACACAATTTGTAATAGCTAAGTCTTGGAAGCAGCCTAAATGCCCAACAACCAATGAATGGCTAAAGAAAATGTGGCTTTTCCACACAACGGAGTACTACACCACCATAAAGAAGGATAAACTAGAGTCATTTGTATGTAAATGGATGTTCCTTGAGAATATACTATTAAGTGAAATAAATCAGACACTCATGAGTACACATTGAATTGTTTCTCTGATATGAGAAACCATAACTGTACATAAGGACAAAGAGGTGTAATAGATACTATATAAAAGGAAGATAATATACAAAGGGGAGGAGTACTAGAAAGAGAGAAGGGGGAAAAGCAGGAAGGGAAAAAAGGAAAGAAAAGGGAAAGGGAACTCATGGAGAAATGTGAATAAACCTGCTGTAAATAGGGAAGGAGGGAACAGAAGGGAGAAATAATTAAAACTCTGTTTTCCATCTGTATGTTTGTTGTTTTGTTTTCTGGTCTATTTTTCAGCCCTTTTTATACTCTGGATTAACTTGAATTGAGAGCATAAAAATCTGTTCATGAGACAGGCAGCATTTTTTCCTTGCGTTATCTGGGGAAGGTTGTTTGTAGAAATTTCCTGTTGATGTCTCTGGAGGTGACAAGTGTTCAGGCACTCGCCCTCTAGAGGGCTGCGTTACTGGAATCCAGAATTTTTCCTGAGTGCATACATACTGCAAGTCCCTAAGAGTAACTACAGGCAGTATTTTAATAATCCACCTTCAGCGATTGTCTTCCAGATGGAGGCAGCACAAGAAACTAGCCCTCCTTGGTGGAGCGAGAAGGCAGATCAAGGCCAGTTACGGTGCACGCATTTGCTTCACCCACCGGGAGCTAGAGGGATTTGCCTCATGGTCTGTGAGACTGCCCGTATCTTGAACACAGTGAGGGAGAGAATGTCCCCAGAAGGCGGGCAGCTGAATGTTCTGCTTGTGAGACCACAACTTCTTGCCATTTCAGGAAGCTTCAGAAAATCCCCATCTTGACTATAGGGAAAACTAAGAAAAAGAGTAGTCAGTGGTTCATTTAGACAGCCTTTTTTGGGATGAGAGAAGGTGATTAGTTAGTAATATTTTGGCAAGTACTTCATGTGAATGTCTAGTTGAACATCTCCTTAGAATATTAGTGTGGGTTTCCAATAGTCTCACAGTATTAAAATTTCATTTGAGAATTGAGAAACCAGTAATTGTCTCATTCCACACATGCCTACTTTTGTAAGCCTACATTATCATTTTGGCACAGCTGTTTTATAGCATTTTATGTTTTGCTGGAAACCATGTTATAATTATACAGCTAATGCCCTAAATATACCTACATTAATTACTATCTTTGTTTCAAATTTCAGGCTAAAGTACATCCTCAGTTTTAGACAGTTTTGATTCCTACATTGCAGTTTTAAAAACATAAATTTGTATTTCTTTAAACTTATTTTGACTGTAAAGAGGGAAACCATCATCTGGAAGTCATCTGTATTAATTTAATTTGGAGAATAGTATTTCTTCAACATATTTTTTAATCAGCTAATACTGCTATTAGTTGTGAATAAACAGAAAATAAAAGTAATAAGCAATGACTTTTTTCTGACGTATGAGTAAGTCAAGGGGTAGTAGTGAGAGAAATTGACTCACTTCTATACACAGAATTAGGGATCCAGGCTTTTCTATTTTAAAGCTCTTTATTAACATCTAAGATTTATTAATTTACATTCTGTCTTATAATAGGTCTACTGTGGTTTGAATGTGTCCTCTCAAAGTTTATATGTGGGAAAGTTAATCCTTATACTGTTAAACTTTTCATTGCTATAACGAGATAGCTGAGATACATTTTACAGAGAAAAAGTTGGGGCTGGGGATGTAACTCAGTAGTAGAGCATTTGTCCAGTGTGTGTGATGCCCTGGGTTTGGCCCCTGGTACACACACACACACACACACACACACACACACACACAGAGTTTTATTTAGGTTCACATTTTGGTTTTCGTGTAATAGTTCTAGATCACATGGGCTGTTGCTTTGGGTCACTGGTGAGCATACTGAGGGGCAGAGGTATGGAGTGTGTGGCAGAGAAAACTGCTCATCTCAGAAAGCAGAAGAGAGAGAAGAAGGAGTTAAGTGTGCCTTGATCCCCTGAGGACGTGTTCACAAACCCCTCCTCATAATGGTCCACGATGCATCCCTGTAGCACCATCATGGGGACCATACCTCTAACACATGGGCCTGAGGGGAATATTCAACTTCTCAGCTATAGCCCTCCCCAAGTTCATATGTCGATGCCATTTGAAGGTGGGGCCTTTGAGATGTAATTAGAGTTAGATGATGTCATGAAGTTGGGTCCACTAAAATGGGATTAGTGGCTTTCTAAGAAGAGGAAGAAAGACTCAAGCTTGTACTATCCTGTTGCTTGTTCTCTCACCATGTCATTCTTATTACCATGACTGAATACAGCCCCTGGGCTTGAATTCATAAGCCTTCAGATGTGTAAGCAACGCATTTCTTTTCTCGTAGATTACCTCATTTGTAATATTCTGTTACAGCAATGCAAAGCCCAGAGAGCCAATGCCACCACGTACTTTTTTGTTTCTCAAAAAATTAGCTTCCTAGCATGACTAAATGGGAACAATCTCCTCCAAAAGTCTGCTTTTGCTTTCTTTTCTTATAGAAAAAAGAAAAATATGCATTTCTCTTTTTCATATGGCTGCAATAATACTGTGACGAATGATTCACAGACAGTTTAGTCATTGTTTCTGTATTGATACTACTTTATGTGACGTAATCAAGTAAATACATGGGAAGACTGCAGTGGAATTATGTTAAACGAAGCCCGGAAGCTAAGGAGAGTTGACAGAAAAGGCAAAACCAGATTAGGAGCATTGATGGCTCATTTGTCATAGCTCAGAGATGAGCTTCCTATGTCATAAATCAAAGGCAAAGATACTCAAAATGCATATGTCAATAGCAAACCCTACAGGCCACTTGCCATCTCCAAGATGTGCTCTTTAAGCTAAACTAAAAATTATGATCCACAAGGAAAATACCTTTACATCTAAATTTGTTTTTCCATTACTTTTCCAAAACATCTAAGTCTGAGTTATAGATAAAGAAAGGCTTACTTAGCTCACAATATTGGAAGCTGAAAAATCCGAGTTCAGGTCACTCTTTTATTTGGTCTCTGGTGAGAGTATAATGGAACTTGGCTTCACAGTGTGTGACGTTGTGAGAGAGATCACATGGCAAGTCAGAACTTCAGAGACTGCGGAGAGCCCAGGGCACCTTTCTGAAAAAAAACTGTCTCACGAGAGCTGACTAGGATTCCAGGAGGACTTCCTCAATCTCATGCTAGGCCAGCACCAATGACACAATCATTTTGCACTGACTCTGCCTCCTAAAGATTCCATGTCACCTCCGTACATCACTACACCAGGAAGCTATCAAACTTTCTCACATGGACTCTTGGGGGGAATTCCCAAACTGTATTTAAAACACTGCAGCATCAGCTTCAAACACCCCCCATTTTTAAGTTCTCCACATGCTATATTTTTTAAAACACTGTATGTTTCCCTTAGAGACATACATGGAAAATTTTTGCTTTGCATTGCTTGGGAGAAAAAAATAAAGAACTACTATTTGTCTTAGTCATATTTGACAGTGTATCCATCATGCAAGATAACTGCATGTGGCAAAAAAACTCTTCTTCCTCTCCTGTCTTGTAACCTGGTGTCTTGTAGATCACCGAATTCTTTTAAAAAATACAGGGGAGAAATTTTGATTTGTCTGCCTACCTCCAACCCCACATCTCCTATGCCTTGCTGTAGCCAAATAGATTCTCCCTTTTGATATTTTGATCCAGCTGATGAGAGGATTCTAGTCAATCATCTATAAGGACTGCATTCAGGGAGCCACATAGATTTAAAGACTGTAGTTATAGGCCACTTCTTTAGGATATGAGATTTCATGGAAGTCTTCGGAATCAAAATCTAAGGTAATCACACATCAGCACAATCACAGTGGAAATCCTATCCTTGATTTCAGTATCCTGTGTATCAGGATCTTAGGTTAGTCCAATCTGTGTCTCCTCCCTTAGCATGAGAGAGATCTGCTCTGCCTGGGTATTTGGTATTTTTTGAAATTCTACACCTCTCTCAATGAGTCCTTGACCCTCTCCTGCCTTTAATCCTTAGTTTTGGAGATGATTATCTTTATACATTCCCAAAGATGTCCTCTGGCTCTCCATCTGCCTTTCAGTTAGGTTGAATTTGTAGATAATAATTCCTCATCTATATGAGATAACGTGTGAAGTTTTATACATGTATACATTGTAGAATGATCAGGTCAGGATAATTTACGTATATATCACTTCAAATACTTATCATTTCTTTATGGTAAGTACAGTTGAAATCCATTCTTTCAGCCATTTTGAGATATACAGTATATTAACTGCAGCCACCAAGCTATGGAATAGATCACCAAAATCTATTCTTCCTCTTCAACTAAAACTCTGCATCTGTCATTATCTCTTTGCAAGGTTATCAATGCCATGCGGTCCCTCCATACTTTTGAATTGATGGAACACTGAAAAGTATTCCCTGAGCCTATGGTCATTTTCCAATTAATATTTTATCACACTTTCATGTATTAGGGAACCTTCTTCCAGGGACTTTCTTGACCTTCATGTTCCACACAAGATGGGGTCCTCTTTGCCAAAAGAAAGGTGAGTGGTTAGTTGCAAAAAATACCTTAACACCTGTAGGCATCTATCTGTATTTCAAATAGCACCAGTTCATTTCCCAGAGGGAAACCCCAAGATTAATAATGTAAGAGATTTATTGTAGGAGCAGTCTGGGCATTTGGTAACTTTTGGAATTCTATACCTTTCTTAATAAGAAGGAATAAGACAAAAACGAGGTCACACGATGCAGGCCTGAGATCTGACAGGGAAAGGAGAAAAGGACAGTATGGCAACAGGCTCAGGTAGGACTTCTACCCCAGGAAAGCCTTCGTGGGCCACTGGGGACCCAGGAACAAAGGTAGCCCAGCAGGCGACTCCTCTGTGGGGCAGATAAGGCAAGGCTCTGTGATCATTCTACACACAGCTGTGGACTTCAGAGTAACTCAGGCAGTGTGGGGCAGATCTCAAAGATCATCAACTAACTACAGCGCAAGAAGACCTGAGCAGCACAATTTCAGGGTTACTTCCTTTCCTTACACAAACTTTACACAAAATTCAATGTAGCCAAGGCACAGCTCTGTGGTAAGCAGAAGTTTAGTACCTATGAAACAAGTAGATCAAGACCCAGAACTTTGCCAGCATCTTTGAAGACCCTTGTGTCCCGCCCGCCCACTAGCACTCCTCCTTCATCCTGATTTATTATCCTGACTTCCAAGCCAACATGTAAATATTGGCTGTCACGGAACTTCGTTTATACTGAATCACAAATTGTGCCACCTTCCGCATCAGCTAATTTCAGTTAATATAATGTTTCTGGGACTCATATGTTGTTGCATGTTGAATAAAATTGCTACAAAAATCTTTTTAATAACTCAGCGTACATCTGCTGGCAGTTTTTGTTGGAATTATTTGGTAAAATTGTTAGGTCTTTATAACTGCGAATGTTGATCAGTAATAGCAAAATATTTTCTGAAGTGTTGTGCCAGTTATACTTAATTGACAATGTATAAAAATTGCTTTGTATCATTAATCATTTGGTGAGCATGTAGTGGTATTTGGTGGCAGTTTTCAATCCGTTCATAAAGAATTAGATATTTTATGCAGACATCTCTCAGTTTCTCAATCTTTGAATAATTCAGCCTTTTCTGACATTTTGAAAGAATAGAATCTTCTAGCTAAACGTTAAATAAGTACTGTTTCTCTTAATCTAAACAATGATTTTATATTTTATTTTGAATGATTAGTTCTTCCTATAGTTTGTTTGCTACAGAAGAATCCTCTAAAATTTCTGCTACCTAATCGATTTTACCACATTATTTGCGAAAATACAACTTCTTCTCCTTTGAAGTTCTTATGCATGCTAGCATCAATTTCAGGCCTATTAACTCTGTTTCAAAGATAAATCTATTATTCTTTTCTATGCTATTTTATCATAATTTTTTGTTAAATTTTATTTTAATGGTACATTTTAGATGTACATAGTGATAACATTCATCATAGGGGATTTGTACCTGTACATGACATATCTTGTTGTTTCTTTTTTTCCCATTCCCCTCCCCTCACCCCCTCCTCCCTCCCTATTTACAAAAGCTTTGTTTCCATTTTTTCCTTCCATTTCTTATTTCTCTTGTCCCTCTGTTCCTTTCCCCCTCTCTTGTTCCTTTTCCCATTTGGACATTTTCTTCTCTTTCCCAATATATTACATTTTAGTCTTTATTTACATTTTCAGTTTCTCGCACCAGATAAACTATGCGGTATTTAAACATGTGTGTCCAATTTATTTCACTTAAGAGTATGGTCTCAAAATGCATCCATTTACTTAGGAACAGCTCAAGCTTATCATTCTTTATGGCAGAGTAGTACTCCATTGTATAAAAGAACCACATTTTCTTTATCCATTCTGCTGTTGATGGGCATTTGGGCTGTTTCCAAGATTTAGCTATTACGAACTGTGCTGCTATAAACATGGGTGTGTATATATCGCTGCGGTATGATGCTTTTAATTCTTTTGGGAAGATACCAAGAAGGGGAATAGCTGGGTCAAATGGAACCTCTAGTCCTAGTTCCCTGAGGAATCTCCACACTGATTTCCATAGCGGTTGCACCAGTCTACACTGTTGGTGGGAATGTAGACTGGTTTATCATAATTTTATAATACACTTGCATGTATGTTTTTTCCTAAGGAATATATTTGTTATCTGAAACCATAATATTTAGAAACTGTCTTCATTTAATTCTCACTTAAAATCAATTATCAGCACATCTATCTTTCAATTATTTCATAGATACTTCATATATTACATTTTTAATTTTAATGTACATTAAAACCATTTTGGAAAGTGTTATAAATAGGGTATGTTCAAATCAACATAATAATTCTATTAATATCCTCACCTTCCTTCCTTTTTCCTTCTCTCTTTACCAAGGTCCCTCTTTCCATCCTTCTGTCTTCCTTTTAAATTTTAGGCTATAACCATCACTTTATTTTATTGTTAATGTTTTCCTGCATTTTAATGTTAGTCTCTTTCAGATCGTTTTCTGTTTGTGTACAATAGTGAATTTCTACTGTCTTCTGTGTTCTAAATTCTTCTCCTGAAATTTAGGCTCATCTCCAGATGTTTTCTTAGCACTATTTTACATGGAAAACTAAGTAGGACATCATGATGGAGTCCTTTCTTATAGAAATATTTTGGATGGCTCGAGTAAGGAAAAATACTTTTACAATAAACCTTTCTAATAATTAAAAATCTACTAAATTATCTTTGTATACTAGCCACTGGACCAACTGCTCTACATCTATTTACTTATCTATCATTACACTCCTCAAGTTTTCTGTTGTTGGTCTTATTTTGCAGCTGAGGAAAATGAAATACTGAAAAGTTAATTATTTTTCATGGTTGTCCTTCCACGGTTAACGTAAGTTCCTGTAAAACTTGTGAGGACCAGACTGAAAGGTGAAAGGACTTGTAGAGTTGTGTATTTCTAATTGGCCCACTAAATGTCCAGTGTGTTTAAAACATCCCCAGAATGCACAGATTTTGTACCTCCAAAAGACAGAAGGGTATGAATTCAGAAATGGTAGAAAGTATGACTGAAGTACTATAAGGTTTCTTTTGAAGAGGAGATAATGGATACTAAAGTGATAATAAATCGTTAAGCATGTTTGAATTGTAACATCTCTGTGTGGTGGCCCAAATGGTTCAGATTTAGGGGAAATATTGTGCTGAAACGCCAAAGGTTGACCGCTATCCATTTCAGCTTTGAGAAACAAAGGTGGAACTTGGGAGAATCATAGGTGTACTATTTATGAAAAATGTTGTAGTCATCATTTCTGTAATATACGTAACTAAAATTATTTAAAAATCCACTCAGTTCTGCAAATGGAAAACCAAGAAATGTAAGAGTGATTTTTCCTAGAGCTGTAAATTTCACATACTTTTCATCAGGATCACTGTGAAAAATCAATTTTTCACTCTTTGGACATAGTACACATACTGATACCACATGCTGTATATCACTCGCATAAACACACATACGCATGCTTTGAAAAGTAATAATACTCAACATACATTATTTTTCTTTTTTCTTTCCTTTTGTTGTTGCTGTTGTCCCAAGTTTATTGAAAATATTACTGTGTAGCAGATTCAAAAGGCTCCCCATGGTGTTCTGCGAGGTTGGAGAGTCTGCCAAAGCCCAAAAGCTTTACCATTTCCTTGGTGTTGGGATCTACTTCTGCGATCTCCTGATCCCAGGCTGAGACCTCAGGGCTATAGTCATCTCCTTTCTCTCTCCTCCTCTTCCTGCAGCTTGATGAAGATATCCCTCAAAGGCCTCTGAATCTGCTTCACTCAGATCTGTGACAGCCTGCTAGCCTGCTGCTGAGCCTCTGGCCTAGGATGATGGTGATCTCCTCACACACACACACTGGTCGGTGTGGAAGTCAGAGCCCGTGAGGACTCGGGCCTCCCTGCTTCAAGGTCTTGGCATGAACATGGCCTTGCGTGAGCGAAGACTAAGTCCTCTGCCTCTAGGCCAGTATAAAGTTAGCAGCTCTGCTCTGCCTTATTTTTCTGCCATGATGTTCCACCTCACCTCAGCCCCACTGCAGGGAACCGCTGACCACA
Organism: Hystrix cristata; assembly: GCA_004026905.1. Classification (NCBI taxonomy): domain Eukaryota; kingdom Metazoa; phylum Chordata; class Mammalia; order Rodentia; family Hystricidae; genus Hystrix; species Hystrix cristata. The sequence continues at coordinate 24,426 of PVJO010012914.1, read as the reverse complement.
GACTGATATCGTGGAGACACTGAGCCAAATAATTCACTTCCAATTTTAAGTATGTACGTATGAACTTTGTTCCAGCAATGACCAAAACAAAGTCCAAGATACTTTGGCCTGCAAGTAGCATCAAACAACAGTACGAATGGCATAAATACTTTATTTGTTCATTGATCAAGAAAAGAAGCCTAAGTCACTCAGCTCTGGAGACTCATCATCCCACCAGGTCTTTTGGAGCTTCCTAGTTTCTCTTTATTAAGGTGTCATGGCTGATTTCCAATATCCAGAGGTTGAAAGAATCCAAACATTGCATCCTCGATTGCCATAATTTTAAAGTAGGAAGGAAGTGAACTCTTGCATATTTCTTGATTTTTTTTTAATGGAATCTCCCTTCTTTGGTCCCCTCAGCAGTTCTGTAAGTTTTAATTCACTTAATTCTTTATTTAACATCTCTTTCTTAGTTCTTAGTATGTTCTATACATGGTTTTAAGTACTACAGATCTAGTGACAAACAAAAGATGAAACCTGTCGGCTCTTATAAAGTTTGCATTCTAGTTAGGAAAGACAGTAAACAACCACCACATGAAAACTGATGTGGGGCAGGATGTGTTAAGTGTTAGGAGGGAATAGCATGTTACTGGGGGATATAAGAGAAAGGTTCTAATTCAAACAAGATGGTCAAAGAAGTATGCTTTGGTAAAATTATACTTAAATTTAGATATGATCAAAGTAAGGGATGAAACATACAAATATTGGTAACAAGAGTTTCTCGGTAAAAAGAAGAACAGGTACAAAGTTCCTGGTGCCCAGTGAGGAAGGACTGAGACGAAGGAGAATGTGTGGGGCAGAGGTTAGATAATGGTATGAGAGAGGCGGCAGGGAACTATGTTGTTTAGAGCGCTCAACCTGTAGTAAATAATCCATATTTTTATCTGAGTAAAATATGAATTCAGTTTGGGTTCTGGAAATGGATTGATATGATTTGTCCAGCATTTTTAAAGTTTCCCTCATCTTGCTTTGTGGAGTATGGACAGAGAGTGGGGAGGGAATGGGAGTTTAGACTCACATGTGCAGAAACAGGTAAGTCATAGTGTCTGTCTGGAAAGACCCATGTGAGACACGTGCTGATAGGATGGAAGTGTGAACCCACAATTAGATTTTATACATGTTGTAACAGTAGAGTAAGCAGGATGCATGGATGGACTTATTGTGAGATGTGAGAGGAAAAGATAGGTTAAGAGTACTTTCACATCTTTAGACTAGGGTAGTTAACAGAATGGGGTTGCTATCTGATCCACAGCCTATGACTTAGTAAAAACGAAGGTGAAAAAGTATCTTGTACAGAACAAAATTGGTAATGGGAGACACGATCTGTTGGAGAAGATATAAAATCATTAAATATGAAAAGGGGACCAATAGGAAAGAGCTAAACGTAACACTTTAAAACTTAAACTGAAGGGTTGGAGATAAAGACTGGTAATGGTTGAGTTTAAAAGTAAGAGAAAGCAGTAAAACAAAGAAGACAACTCTCAAATGATCATTCCAATAGATAGATATTCTACAAAGATTAAGCAAACTAAAAAGAGTTTTAGATTGCCATTTAATCATTTCAGATTTTCTAATGATTTCTTTTTTCAGAAACATCAACCAATAAGGTATCTGTGGGGATTAACAGAAGCTCTAGAATCTAAGTAAAAAATGTCTAAAGAGATCATAAAAAAGATAGAAAGAGGAAGTAATTTGAATATTGCAAAAAATTCTTATAGCCTCAGAAAGCCTTTAAAAAGAAATATTCTAGAGACTTATTGTCAGAATCAGAATCACCAACCTAAGGAAAAATCCCTAAATATTTCCTGGAGGACTCAAAACATGTCAGCCTAAAAACAATAAGAAACAGATTGAATAATATTTCTTATCCACTGAGCAATTCCTTCCGATTTCTAAGAGTAAATTGTGCCCAGTCAAAAATTCAATAAGATCAAATCTAGGGGCAAAATAAGAATATTTCAGATTATGAAAATTAATATCCTATGTCCTTTCTTTAGAAGACATTCCAGAGTGTTTGCCAGTAAAATTCAACTTTAATAAATATAAGGGGTTTTAGTGAGTGTGTGACATTTAAGCTGAAGTCTGAATTGCAAGATGTCAGTCTTATACACATCCAAGGAAGAATAGTATTGTTGGCAGAAGAGATCTAGTTAGTTACATAAAGGTGGCATATAGCATGAGTACGGTCTCAGGATTCATGTGGATAAGGAGCAGAATTTCAAAAGGAGGAAGTATTTAGAATGAAGGAATAGAGTTGGGGATTTAGCTCAGTGGTAAAGTGCTGGGCTGAGTTCGATCCCCAGCACCAAAAAAGAAAAAAAAAAAAAAAAAAGAATGAAAGAATAATAAGAAAAGAATGTCTACAAGCTGGATACCAACTAACAGCGAGTCCATATGAAATTAATTTGACACTGACCTGATTAAAAAGGTAGCCAACTTCACTGAAATTAGGGCATAAATATTCTTCCCAATGATTAAAGCAATCCCATTTGCTTAATTGGAATAAATTAAGTATAATCCTTGGGATAAAAAGTGTGTGACAAAATTCTTTCAGATGATTTTAAAAAAATGTTTGGTCCTCTTTTTTACTGACATAAAACTTTGTGTTTCAGTGTAAAAATATACATGCTTAAGATGGCATAGTGATTAATAATACACTTAATTAAAACAGAAGATTTTAATTAACTAAAAAGTTCAGAATTATCAGTACTAAATTAAAAATATTGCATTAGCTAGAATGTTAGTTTTAAGTTGCATTTGAGGAAAAAAGAACAAGAACTCCTATATGATGGTATCTTCATGAATAAGCACAGTGACATTTTCTTATTGATGGTTCAAATTTGGAAATGACTTTCCTACTTAAAAACAACGTTGAAACTGATTCTTCCTCCTGCTTTCAAATCTATCAGTTGCTGACATTTTAATTGACTACGTGCCTGGGTTATTGTAACATGTTATGGATTTCATTCCATCTTAGCATCCATCTTAGTCTCATTTCTTACTATCCTCCTATCATTCCATTTTTGCCTTGGAATTGAGAGGCCCATTGACTTCTTTGAGTATTTAAGTAATTCCTTAATTTTTATATGACAGTTTTTATTTACATTTTTCTTTGTGATTTTTTTTTTCTTTTACTTGGCAGTTTGTGCTTTTATACAGTGTCGAAGATCAACGACTTCTAATTTTTGCAATCTGTACAGGAGAAAATATGGAAGATTTGGGTACACTTAGAGAAGACAGCATAAGTGTCATCAAACTTGACAATAAAATGTCTACCTGGCAGAAATGGGCTTAAGCGTGTAAAAATATGAATGCACAATGGAAGGATCTGCTATTTTCATCTTACAAATACAGCGTTTTTCATTCATAGTGTTTCTATATACTTCAGAAAATATTTCAGTATAATATTAACGTTTCAAAGTCTGTTGCAAGCATCCAAAATAGCAATGTTTGTGCCTATATGTGAAAAGGCAGTATGAGAAAACAAAAGCTGTTGAATTATACATAAGCGATACCAACTTATTACTTAGCTGTACAGATATAATATCCACCATAAGATCTATAAACCAAAGCAGTAATTTTGGATGATTCTTCAGAAGAACAATAAGCACAGGGATGAATTTCTTAGGTAACTAACGATGTTTTTAGAATCCTTTCTCTCCTATTTAATTTTTTGAAACTCTCTGGATGTATTGATTTCATACATACTCATATACAGTACACACATGAACATACTGTTTTAAAAACTATGCAGGTTGCTTTTGAAGGATGAATGCTCCTGTAGTTTGGAGATAGATTGTCCAAAAGCAGTCATGTCTTGAGATCTTGGTCCCCATAGTGGTGGTATTGGGAGGTGGTAGAACTTCAAAGGGCAGTGTCTCCAGTGAGTCCTTTGGGTCCACCAGGGGGCATGTGCTTAAAAGATTAAGGAAGTTCTCATGTGACCTCTTGGCAGTTTTCTAGAGAGAGTTGGAAAAGCCTGAGGCTGGCCCTGCTCAGCTTTTTTGGCTTCCTGTGTGGAGATATAATTTCTTGCTATCACACACACTCCCATCATTCACCATGATGTCATTCAGTCAAGAGGGTTCTCACCTGAACTGAGCAAAGGCATGCACAACACCCTTGAACATTCAAAACTGTAAGCTAAGTGAAGCTCTTCTTCCTAAGTAGACTCCCTGGAGTGTTTCATTACATTAATGAAAAGCTGACTGATACTAGTGGTTAAATTTGGAGATTCCCAGGGATTAATGGAAACAGAGAAAGGATTCGTCTCTCCATTACGTAAAAATGTATTAAATAAATATTTAGTGTACATGTACACCATTTATAATGCAATGTACTGGGGGTAGAAAGAAATATTTAAATAAAAATTTCCCTTAATTTTAAGGAATTTGGTTGGGGATTTAGCTCAAGTGGTAGAGCGCTTGCCTGGCAAGCATAAGGCCCTGAGTTCAAGCCTCAGCACAGAAAAAAAAAAAAAAATTAAGGAATTCATAGGTATAGATGACCACAAACATATTAATAAGTTCAACACATAGGATACTTACCGTAATAGAAGGATATGTGAAGAGCAAAGGGAATGTGCAAAAGACCCATGCTTAATTTCCAGGAAAAATAATGTTAGGTCAACTATAGCCATACAATCACATCATTGCATGATTCGTATAATAATTCCCTTCTTCATCCTTATAAATATTTAGTATTTTCTTTGACTGTTACATAATTATTACTTATCGTGAGTCCTTTCCCTCTTGTTTTTTTTTTGTGCTGGGGATCGAACTCAGGGCCTCATGCTTGCAAGGCAGGCACTCTAACCACTGAGCTAAATCCCCAACCCTTGTGAGTCTGTTCTCAAGAATGAAAGTTCTGTGACAGTGGAGACGTCATCTGTCCTGGATCTGTACCCTAAGGAATGGTTTCTCTGACACATAGTAGTAGACTTTCCACACATCTTATTGAGATAAGAAATTAGAACAATTGAAAATTATATATAGTATTACGTATGTGTGTGTGTGTGTATGTGTAACTGTAGAAATGGTCAAGACCAACATCTGTAGGACAAACAAGCAGACTGAAAATCAGTAACAGGCTGGATGTGGTGGCATACACCTGCAAACCCAGCACTTGGGAGGCTAAGGCAGGAGGACTGCTGGGAGTCTGAGGCCAGCCTGGGCTACATAGTGAGTTCAAAACCAGCCTGCAATACAAAGCAAGACCCTGTCTCAGAAAAAAAAAAAAAAAAATCAGCATCTTAGTCAGATGGTCTGTAGAGTCACTGGTTTGCAAGAGAGCAGATTTAATACAGGACCTTCACAAATTACAACATTCACACACAAGCCAAATGTAGGAGGTGAAAAGAGTCTATCTGCACTGGAGACCTGAAAGATCCAGTCAAGGGCTAGGAGCCCACATCGGTGTCTTGTGTAGTCCGTGTCTGCACTAAAAGGCTGAAGAATCTATGCTGGAGCCAGGATACAATGCTCACAGTGGAGATGAAGACCAGAGCGCCCCTGATGCAACAGCAGCCATCCCAGATGACAGCAAGGCCCCAAACTCCCTCTTCGATAAGAACAGCGGAGTCCCCTTCAGAAGAACCAGCCACAACAGAGCTTCTCCTGGGAAACAGCTGGCCACTATCTTCTGCTCCTGTTCTCCCTTATTTTGTGTCAGGAACAATCCTCAGGTGGATCGTTTACATCCAGAATTACACTGACTCAGTTCAGCTGGGTGTTCCTGCTCAAGTTGATCATAATGAGTCCATTAAAATAGTATGATGTTTTGAGTCCAAATTCCATAGACAAGACCTGGCATACTAGAAATTCATACAAGGATTTGATATCCACAAGTAGAACAGCTTCATCTTCAGGAACATTAGGCTATGCTCTGAAGACTTTCAATTGGTTTATTGAGGCCCACCCACACAATGAGGGTAATCTCATATACCCAGTCTTTTGATTTATGTGCCAATCACATATTTACAAATATTCTCACAGCAAATTTACATTGATAGTTGATTATAAAACTGGCCAGCTTTGGAAGATGATTGGATCATGCAGGTTCTGTAGTCATCAAGGATCATTCCGTTCACGAGTCCATAGCTGAATGTGTTCTTCAGATCTGGGGCCTGGTTGGAGGAAGTGAGTCAACAGGGGCATGAAGTGGAAGGGTGTTTCCTTGTCATTGGTTGCTTCCTCTCTCTCTGGCTCTCTCTGCTTCCTAGTGACCACAGATTGAGAAGATTTTCTCCATAATGTCATTTTACCGATTTCAGAGTCCTTTCTGTCTTGGAAACAACCAACCATGAACTTTGAAACCATAAGCCAAAATAGACTTATCTCCTTTACATTGTACATGTTAGGTATTTGATCCCACTGACCAAGAGCTGACTAACACAATAACAGCAAATGCTTTGCAAAGCCTTTTAGCATATATTTACTTTTACATTTCTTTGTTTTGTAATTTTAAACTGCTTTATTTCCTCAAAAGTGAACAAATGCTGGTGAAAATGTAGAGGAAAGGGAAATCTTGTACACTGTGAGTAGGGATATATTTTCCATCTTGGTAGAAAACGACCTGGCGGCTCTTTAAAACAATTAAAACCATAATTACCATAGTATACAACTATCTTGCTACAGAGAATATAGCCAAAGGAAATGATATGATGTCAAAGATACTTCAGCGTCCCATGGGCTTTGCAAAACCAATAATAACTCCCAAGAAACAGAAACAAATGAAGAGTTCATCAGTTGATGAATGGATGAAAAAAATGTGGTACATATATACAGTGGTATACTATTTAGCCAGAAAAACAAAAACGAAATTTTATCTCTTGCAATAACATGGATGGAACTGGAGGTCATTATTTTAAATGAAATCAGCCAGCCTAGAAGGAGAAGTACTGCATGATCACATACATATGTAGAATTTAAGAAAGTTGGCCTCATAGATTTGAGAGTAGAATAGTGTTTATCAGGTACAGGGGAAAGAAGCCTGGGATGGAGGTATAAGGAAAGTTTAGCATTAAGACAGGAATAAAAAGTTCTGTTGCACTATTTCAGGAGCATGATTATAGATAATGATAATATGCACTGTATTTTAAGAAACTAAAAATAGTGTTTTGAATTCTTTCACCATAAAACATGATAAATATTTAAAGAGACATTTAAACTTTACACAATGTGTATATGCATTGAATTACCACATTATACCATAAACACATGCTGTTTTTATAGTTAAATGCATCAGTAAAAATATTAAAATTTAAATTAAAAAGTTATCTTGATCCAAATGTTACCAGAATCAGCTGCTGTATATTAAATTGAACAATGTATACTCATTGTCCAAAGAAAAAGTTTACGTGAGAAATCGCACTTCACTATACAAATTTTAAAATAAAATAAACTGTACATGAATTAATTCAGTATAAATTTTTGTGTATGTTCCTAATTTTTAATAGTATTTTTTAATTTGCTTGTTTTTGTTTTTTTGAGGCAGGGTCTCACTGTGTAGTTCAGCCTGGCCTTGAACTCACTATGTAGCCAAGGCTGGCCTCAAACTCAAGGTGATTCTCCTCTCAAGTGCTGGGATTAAAGGCGTGAGCCACCACACCTGGCTTGTCTAATTATTTTTAAATTCTGTAACTAAATATTCATTTTTGGGGGGTGCTGGGGATCAAACTCAGGGCCTTGTTCTTGGTAAGTAAGCATTCTACCACTGAGCTAAATCCCCAACTAAATACTCATTTCTAATAGAGATAACCAGAGCTAAAAAAGACTAAAAAGAAAATACATATACTGTACACACACACACGTCAATATATGTGTTCAACCTGTTAGTTCTTCAATGGATAAAAACAAAGTTTGTGCTCTAATACCAAAACTGCCTCTGTACACAAAATTATATTTGCATGATATTTGGCCAAGTGTTCCATTTATGCCATAGTAAAGCAAAGCTAGAGTCACAGATTTGGGGTACGTATGAAAATATTCTAACCTCGGTCAATCTGTCTTGGAACTCAAGACAGAGATATCAGTACAAGTCAGTTTCACCAAAGATGTTTGATTACATGTCTCAGTGTAGGCATTCTTCTCAATTCTTTAGATAATAAGCTAAGTTTAATACGTGTCTTAAAATTAAAGAAAAATCATCACATTGGTTTGCTACATCTCTTCTCAATCCTTAGAGATATGGTTTTAAGAAGTGCTGTCATAAAAGAGATAAACATTCATAACTTGAGAGAAAGACATTTTTAGTTTCTATTATAGTGAGGCTATAATTAATGCTACTACTAATTTTTCACTGCAGTGAACCAGAGCTCTAACAGGGGACAGGGTTTAAAAATCAAATTAAAATATCTATTTGACACTCATTCTTAAAGAGCTCACACTTTCAAGTATCTGTGGTAGAATGCACGCTGTATGATTTTACACACGAACCCTGTACATTTGAATTCCTTACCATCATCAATCCATGTTCCAATGTGATTTAGTAATTTCAAACTAGATTTATGTCCAATTGAATAGGTATTTTGATGTTTGATCAGAAACTAATGAGGGTTTTTTAAGTGGCTGAGTAATCGGCTGAACTGGTTTCTCACTGCTGTGTAATAGACCACCCAGAACTAAGCAGCATTAAACAAAAATGGTTGTTATATGCTCACAGAACGTGTGGGTAAAGAATTCAAGCAAAGCAAGCCAAGATGACTTTTCCTTTTCTATAGTGATTACAGTCCTAGCATGGAAGACTCAGATACCTAAGTGTGAGTCATAGCTGGAGGCTGGAATTTCCTGGAGGCTGCCTCTCTCACTTGTCAACGGCCTCGGCTTGGGAGACCTTCAAGTCTGGGCTCAGCCTTGACCCCAGCACCTACATACAACTTTCCCATGCGGGTTCCTTTCACCATGGCAGCACAAGCGTATCTGAATTTCTAAAATAATGATCCCAACATTGTTCAGTGAATAAAATAGAAGCCAAACAACCTTTAACTATCAAGCTTTAGAAATCATGTAGTATTGTTTCCGCCATACCTTTATGATTAAAATTGTGGCAAAACTTGACTAGACGACTAGATTCGGTAGTAGACAACATGAATCCCAGCTCCAGATACAAGCAGTACTTGTTAATTTGAAGTGTTGTTGTAAAAAGCATGAGTCTTTTCTAGTCAACACTTTCAGAAGATATCATCTGGGACATGAATGGTCTTTTGGGGTTGAAATAAATTTTTTCTGTCATTGTGTATGGTCGCGCCGTCAGGAGGCCAAGTAAATACTCATGCACAAGGTTGTTGGCAGAATTGGGTAAGAATATAACTGAAAACATTAGCATAGTATTTTGTTCTTGGAAGGGGCAAAAAAATAGGGATAATCCCTGGGCCTGAACAAAAATCTCACTTTAAATGGGAATTCTAGTAATGATGACAAATAATGGATAATTCAAGTGTTCAAATACATGTAAGCTATCGTCAAGTCAATATTCAAATTAGGGTGAATATGATATCTAATACTACCCAATTTTGTACATTCTCTTTCCAGATTTGAAAGCTATCCCTACAGAAAAACGTGCATTAGAAAACTAGTTGCATCACTTTTTACTTGAAACAAATTCTTGTATCATAAAGAACAAAGTCTGAACACAAAAAATGTCTTAAATATTGGCTCTAAGTGCAATTTTTATGTGTTAACTCTTCATTTACTTCTAGCTGGAGTCTTAGTGAGCCAAACTGACTCTTAATTTAAGATTATGTGCATTAGTGACAAAGTATTTTCTTTGTAATGGCTAGAATATTATAAAGTATTCACTCCATATATCCAAATAGTTGATATTTACAGGGTGAATTTAACAAACATATATAAGCCAGTTTGGTGGGCACAAGAGGACCAGAACCCACAACTGCCCAGCATGACTTGCCATAGGAATATATTTTATAAAACCCGAATTTCTGAAACAGTGAATCAGACCTGCATTAGCAAAGTAGCTTACATTGTTCTTTAGCTTTGTTAAAGTCTTTCATATCATCTAGAAAGGAAAAGAGTAAAAGATTTTCTTGTAGGTGGTGAATAAAATTATTCAGATATTTAGTAATCACAAGCAATGTTTAAGATATTTAAGACATGTTTAAAGGGACCATTTGAAGGACTCAAAATGATTACCTTTCCTAATTCACCAAGTAACTGGAGGATTTGGTTTTTAACAAGCATGGATGGTTTTGATTTATAAAGTGCCAAAAAGGTACCTGAAAAAAATCTACTTGAAATTCTGCTTCATTTTAAAGAGGCCTACAATATAGATTTTTAAAAAAGAAATAAAATAAAGATAAAAAGATAAGTGCTCTTGGGTTAATATTTTACATGCCAAGTTGAGCCTGAAGTTCATTTTACAGCTGTTTTATGAGTCTTTAAAGTAGTGATTTATAGTGGAAAGAGTGACACAATCTTAATTATGACACGATGTCCCAGGTATTATAATGAGCGAAGATATTTTACTCAAAAATGTACAGCTTTTAACCTATGCTGAAAGGTCATTTTCATTGCAATCAAATTCTCGCCTATGTCTAGGTCTCAGTCTATCACTTTTTTTATGAGTTATGATCATCCTTTTAACTTTCTTTTTCTCCATTGTGAAAATGCAACAGCAAACTGTTCCTAGAAACATGAGACTTCATTATAATTCTACAACGACAGCAAAACATATTTGAGAGTACCTGCATCGCACGCACAATTCACTTATAACACTATCACATAATAATTACTTTATACATATAGATTCCATTTACTAGAATCAGGCTCTGGTTCAACATCAGTATTCTCTACAAATGATGTCTGTCATCTACTAAGGTTTACTGGGGAGGCATAAAACTCTAAAGAGTCATAAATTTTTGAGGACCTCATAAATACCGAGGAGAGGAAGGTAGTCAGGAAAGGGCAGCAGGATTTATAGCAGAAGCGTTTCTCCTTCTGGTCAGATTACATCTATAGCATCTAGGACACAGAGAAACAGTGCCTGTCTTTTGCGTGGTTCACGCCTGTTCAATGTGTGTGTGAGTGTGTGCGTATGTGTTTGCACACGTGCAAAAAGTATATATGATTAAAAGTTTATTCCATGGGGCATGAGTAGAGTTTTAGTAAATCAAAGAAAGATCGTGAGTATGAAAGTGAGTGGTAAGAAACTGTATAATGGAATTATCAGCGCAACCTTCCCTCTACTGTGTAATTAGTCACAGTAATGCACTTCCTACAATGAGAGAATTTTAATTTAACAAAAAACGATTTCCATTCCTGTAACTCATGAAATAGAAATAATTTTATGAAACACTATGGTATGAAGATAGTACTTTTGCATTCCACAGAATAAATCATTAAAAACAATACTGAATATATATATAATACTGTAATTGCCTATGCGCCATTCTGAAATATAAATAAAAATACTGTCAGGTGAAACAATAATAAAATATGAACATTCAACAATACAAATGAATGCTTACAGGTATAAAACTCCAGCAACCAGCACATATTCAGAAAAATGATAATAATTTCACTAATATTTTTCTACTTGGTTTGGAGAGCAACTTTCATTGACAATTGTAATTTCTACTCAGTGATTTAGTTCATTTTGCACACATTATTTAAACTTTACCCACAGTATTTAAATGTAACTGAAAGTTACTATAATGTATTTTATAATAAAATATACAAATATTTGTAGTGCATCTTATTAATAAAATCACAAACCAAACAATGGTCACATTATGGGTAGATTTGAATACAATCAGTTTACAATAGGCAGGCCTCTAATTTGGTCAGGAATAGAGAAAATGAGGAAAATGTGAGCAATTTTTAATTCACAGATTCTTAATTATTGATTAGCATATGGCAATTGCAAAATGCATAGTTTAAGTCTTTGGAAAATTTAATAGAAAATATTCCCCAATTTATTATGAATAAAAACTGTATAATCATGGTTGGTAATTTTCCGTGTTCTTCTCACTTCTTGTTCTTTTACATTTCCACCTCAAACAATAATACATTGTGATGAATTTTTATCCTTTGTAACAGAGTTTTAAATCTCTGAGAAGCACTAGAGATACAAAAATGAATTTAAAAACTAAGGGAAATCTCTGTCATCGAGAGCTCATATAACTACATGAGGTTATAGATGTGTTAACTCTTTTCAAACTATGTATATCAATCAAAAACAAACAAAATTTACGACAAAAAGTAAATAACTCAGAATACAGGGAGGGGTGTTTCTCTGAAAACGCGCTCCAACAACAATGTAAAAACTTTAATTAGCAAAAGGTCACACTTTTGATGGTCAATAGTGTTCCCCATACTGAATAGTGAATTATTAAAGCCGTGTCAGTGCTGTGCCTTTATTTTGTGATTTACGACTGCAGTGCAGTTTTCTCTGTCCACAGTCGTAAATGGGGGTTCCTGGGGGTTTTCCTGGGGTCTCACAGCACTCAGCGGGGTGCTCTCAGTTGGGTCCTCTCTGTCAGGTGACAGGAGGGATTGGCTGGGAGGGCTGAGACGCACGTCCACTCAGCGGGCCGCGCCTGTGAGGTTGGCTGCGCGTTTAGCTGAAACTACTGAGCAGACTGCCTCCCCGAGGTCGCTCCCGCTCTGGAATTTCTCACGGTATGAGTTGCTTTCCAAAAGCTGTTGCAAGGGACAAAACCTACTGGAAGCTGCCGCTCTTTACATCCTTGACCTGGGAATTGGCGCAGCCTCCCTTTACTCATAGTCCACGCTGGAAGCAGAAGGGAAAGCCCTTCTCCTGACGCGAACTAGCCTGAGATTCACTTTTAACTCCAGGCGCTGCTCTGCCGGTAAGTTCTGCACAGGAGGGGCACAACCTGACAGCATCTCCCTTCCCTCTCTGTGTGTGAATCTCTCATTTGTTGCCTTAGTCTTTTTGTTTGTTTGTCTGTTTGTTTTTTGGTGCTGGGGATTGAACTCAGGGCCTTGAGATTGCGAGGTAAACACTCTACCACTGAGCTAAATCGCCAACTCCAGTGTTCCTTTTTTCTATTTCAATTTTCGCTTTTTTTATTAGTAAATATCTACAGTACCTAATGATTACATCCTTGAGGGGAGTCGGTGCATGTACATAACACATCTTCATCCTTTTTGCATCCCCCCCTGCCCCTCCCACCCTCTCTTGGTCCCCTTCCCCTTAGCAGACCAACTAGCTCTCTATTTCCGATTTTATGTCTTATTTTGTTCTTTATTTATATTTTTGGGTTTCTGGGTTTCTCACATAAGATAATTCGTGTGATATTTAAGCTTATATGTCTAATTTATTTCACTTAACATTATGGTCTCAAGGTGCATCCATTTTCCCACAAATGACTCAGATTTAGCCTTCTTTTTTCTAATTAAATAAATTTTTATTTAAGGACTATTACATGTAATTCTTCCCTTATTCATCAAGGTCACCTTCATGAAATTCTTTGTCCTCAATATGGCCTTTTTTTTTTTAAAGAATTGATGCTTAATCCAGTCATCCTATCTGCCCACAATTCTTTTATATTAATGCTTAATCCAGTCCTCCTATCTCCCCACAATTCTTTTATATTGATGCTTAATCCAGTCATCCTATCCGCCCACAATTCTTTTATCTCCATTTAAATTATGGACAAATGATGACAGCTTCAAAACTCCTGGCATTTAGATCCAAATTTGTTCCAGCAATTTACATTTTAGGAGCATTAAGAGTAGATGGATCTGCCTTGCTCTTGACACTGTATTCATTACTTTTTTGTTTCTGAGACAAAATACCCGATACCCAAAGTTAAAGGAGGAAAGATTTATTTGGCCAACACTTTGTAGAAGTTTCAGTCCATAATTGGCCAGCTCCAGGGTGGCCTGGCAGAGGGCATTGCAGAGGAGAAACAGTTCAAGCAGGCAGGCCAAAAACAGCAGAAGCAGGCAAGCAACAGACCTTAGCAGCTTCTTTCCACCCTTTATACTTTATCCAGGTTACTTGACTTTAGGGAGGGTCGCCCTCCCACCCTTAATCTTAATACCCTTAATCCTAGCATCACATCCTTGATCCCAGTAGAACTGTGCCAAACCAATCAGTGGACTAATTTAGTAATCACACACTCTAGATCCAGCCACCTTTGAAAAAGCTCCACCTATGACTGTGTGAGGCTTTGGGGGGACACCTAGACACAAGCCATAACAGACACATTCTCTAAACATGCATGAATTCATATTCATTTCCTAAACTGTCTCGCCGAGGAGTAGTAGGATCTCTAGGATATGTGACTATCTAAGGTTAAAAGAAATATTATAGTTTTTTCATATGTTTTCCTGTCTTGTAGTGCCTTATCACAGGCCTAAGAAATAGATCTGTGAGCAAAGCAAAATCACAGAGTTCCTCTACGAGGTGACTCTCAGTAGTAAGGAAGAAATTAAGATTAAAAGTCAACTTACGTTTTCAGTCGGCTCCGATAGGAGTTGTGTCCTCCTTGTAAGACACTAGAGTAATCTCCTCTCTCTGTCTCTCTGTTTCTCCACCACGTGTTGACACAGTGAGAACACGTCAGCCTGCAAACCAGAAAGACAGCCTCCATCAGATGCTGAGTTGAGTACCGTCTTGATCTTGGACTGCTCAACCTCACAAATTTGGGAAAATACATTATGGTGTTTGAGGCCTCCCTACTCACAGTCTATATGATTACAGAAGCCTGCGAAGTTTCTGAAACAAAGAGTAAGTGCATGGTTGAAAAACTATTTGATAAGGAGATCACGGGTGTGGTTTCGTGGAGTTAATCAATTTTGTCAGAAATAGAAGCCAGAGACAGAGACAGGGTTGTATCACAGGGACAAAGCCAGTCGTAATTGAAGGGAACACCAGAAACAAGGTGGAACGAAGCAAGGATGTTGGGCTTCTCACAGTATACAGAAAGGGACTGTGAAGCTCTTGGACTGTAGGACAGTGCTGTTCCTCAATAGACAGGAAGAAAGATGCCTGAAGAGAACAGATTATCAGGGCTGCCGCTCCCACCTACAGAGAGGGCAAGTCTCTTGCCTCCTCAATTTCAGGATGTGGTACCCTAGCAAAGAGTCTAGGGAGTGTGTAGTGAAGCGGTCCAGCTGCCCCGGGGCAGCGAGGTGGATGCTGCCACTCAAGTGGGTGGGGAGAGCTAGAAATCAAGCCAAAGAAAATACTTCTGTGCCTCCGGACTTTAGAGTTTGTTTTGGAACAACCTGAGACTTTTGTAGCTTTTGGAGTGGAATGCATGCATTTTGGGAGCCTGGGGTAAAATCTATGGACTGACTTGTGTCCCTGTTAAAATTCATAAATTGAAGCCCTTACCCTGGTATTACTGCATATAGAATAGGAAATGATGAAGGCTAAGAGGAGTCATAAGGTCAGAGCTCTGATCTGATACGATTAGTGTTCTTGGAAGAAGAGTCGTCAGAGCGCTCGCTTCATTTCTCTATGTGCCACTCAAGAACACAGCAAAAAAGTAAAGTCTGCAAGCCAGGAGGGGAGCTTCCAGCAGGGAAGCCTCGATTTTAGACTCCTTAGCCTCTGAACATGTGACAACAGAAATGCTTATCTAAGCCACCCAGCTTGTAATATTTTGTTTTGGAAGGCCTATAAGAAATAAGAAACATGAGCTAACAGTCTTGTTTAAATAACTGGTTTGAAGATATTCTTTATTAAATTAAAAGCTCTATCTCTGTATAAAGACAATCTTGTTGATTCTCTCGGTTGGTGCAATGAGTTGGTGTATTTTTTAATGCATCACAGCATTAAGATATTTTAAAGTGTATCTCCCATCCAGCTACAGTAATGTCATGCTTCCCAGGATCTGATAGCATCTTTATGAAGTCTTCAGAGGTAGTGATTAAAAATACCCAACACATCAGTGTTACTGCCCCTTGTTTCAGATGTGCCAATCTGAACACCAAGGAGAAATCAAATTTCTTCTTTGATTATCATTAAAATTCCTTTTAATTTCAAATATAAATAATTGAAGAAGAAAGGTAGAAGACATTTTGCCGTATTATCACTTTACCCCCAGTCTACAAGTAAAATTCTGTGATAAAAATCACACTTTAGATATTCCCAATACTTGTTCCATCGATGAACTATTTCATTCATCATCAATCATAACAATTCACAGCTTTTTCATTGAAGGTTCCAAGTTAAAGTTGCAAACATCATACCATCATCACCAACAAATAAAAGAGATGATAAGAAGTGAATGTTTCAAATTAACCTAAATTCTAACAGTGGCTGAAAATGTTTGAAAAGATGTCTATAAATGTCTTTCATTCCCTTTAATAACCTAGCTCTTAAATATACTTTTTCTTTATTCTTATGTTTTTATATTTACCTGAAATTTTTCAAGAAGAAAGTACACAAAATAGAAAATACTAACTTTGTATTAATTGTATTTTATCATTATAGTTATTTGCAGAAAATATAAAATATTTTAATTTTTACTTGGTAGTTTACAATTCTGTCTCTTCAAATTTAAAAAATCTAGGGATAAGGTATTTAGCTCAAGTGGTAGAGCACTTGCCTAACAAGCATAAGGCCCTTAGTTCGATCCCAAACACCCCCCAAAAATTTTTAAAAATCTGTTTTTAATTGAAAGAAATTGCAGATTACTGTTCATTAGATAATTACTAATTTTAATGTTATAACCTCATGTGCTGTCTTTAAAGAGTCACTTAAGATTAGTGTCTAACACTTGATAGAATTTAAAGTACATTTATTTATTCCACCTGAAGGGTATATACTCGTCTTCCCAAGCTTCACAGTTCTCTGTGAGTATTTGTTTCTGAAGCAAAGAGCATTTTACTTTATTCTACCACAATAAAATACATGACAAGTCTTGCTAAACCCAAAGAAGACACAGCTGAATCAATGCTATCAAGAAATTTTAAAAGTCAATAGAGGAAATAGAGAAAAAAAAAAAGAGAGAGAAAGAATAACTACATATTCAAGAAAGTATCCAAGAAAATAGGTCAGAAAAACCAAAATGATACACCAGGATTCTTTTTGCTTGTGTCTATCTCTTCTTAAGGGGGTAACCTTTTCAGAAGGCAATTGAAGATCTTTCATTGGAGCAAATACTGGAAGTTAACTAATTTATTTTTAATACTGATTTTTCATATCAATATATTTTTGTCTTTAAAATAAAACATATGTACTCTTTTTGAGAAGTATTGAATGATTTTGAAGATCTATTTTCATTTACTTTTTTATTTACTGAAACACTAATTCACATTAAAATATTGAACTTATAGTCCTAAAGGTTTTATTAAAAAGTGTTTACATTTTATTTTGTGTACACATAAACATCTAATAAATTATATTGACCTTAATATATTCAGAGTACTTTAACAAAATATTTTAGCTGGGCTCCCAATTTTAGCTGTCAATGCTTAAATTTCTTGCCAAATCTTAAAATTCATTGAAGTAACTTTTCTAAACAGCATTTTCTTTCTTAAGTCCAGTTTTCAGTTTTCAATCTCAACTACTTTTTTACTTTTCTTCTGGCAAAAGACTTTTATTTTAATTTTCACAAGTATTTTTTGCTTCCAGCAGATCTTCAGTTCTTGACTCATCTGCCATTAATGCATAGAATTAACTGTTTAGTTTACAGCCCCATATGTTTTCTGAGATATAGGTTCACTCTGTTAAGTGGAAAAAAAGTTGAAAGAGCTTCCAAAGTAAGTCTAGTCATCCCTTATTAATAGTAGTTTCTATCAAGACTGTTGCTTTTATGTATATTCATTTATATTTTAATGTCTCAAAATTATATAGAGTTCCAACAAATTATATGTCAGAATGACAACTAATTAATAACATAGCTCCATAAGAACTATGGGTTGAATCTTTTTTGTATAATAACTCTTTGAAATATGTTTGGGAAGGCAAGGTCTAAAATAAGTCACTGTGTTATCCTCTGGTTGAGAAGAACAATTGGGATAGATTGCAAATAAAGGGTTAAATTTATAATTTTTCTCTCTAATGTCAAATCCATTTGTTTATTTTAAGAGAAAAACATTTTCCTGAGTCTGAGTTTCACCCCAGAATCCCTTCGGAAAATTATCAGATGAAGATGATATATTCTTGGTAATTGAAACACAATCCATCGCTGGCATATTTGAGGTCTGGGTTACATCCAAGTTTGAATAGTGACTCTTGAGGTGAGTCTTGCACTTATTTATTTAGCGCCTTGATCATTTAGATGGTTAATAGCAACGCGTTGTGCAGAACTGTCCAGGTGTAGGTGGTTTTCACTAGAGTTGCCACTAATTGGCAGAAAGAAGAGGATTCCAGAATTTACAGGGGTTTCATCAATGTAGAAAATTTAGCAAAAGAACACAATTCTCCCTACTTGGAAAGTGATCCCTCTTAATCAGCTCTATAGCAGAAAGTACAGAGCAGGTGGTTAAGAATGACAAAATTAAGTTTATTAAATGAGACTGACTTTAGCACATATAACACTATAGTCAGTTCTATGTGGCATCGTTGTTAACACTTAAATGAATATGAGATTAGTAAATATCACCATCTCCATGTTGACTGGTTACAAAACAGGATGTAGCGGCCAGGAGTATCCCCCCTTAATCTCCCATGTACTTAGACTTCATTCATGTTGCCTTTTAGTTGCTATTGTTTTGTATTTGACTGCCCAATGCCAGACGGTGCGAAGTGTTTAAATGCACTAATTTACTTTGTCTCCTGGTAATTCAGTGAGGCATTTATTACAAATCAACGGCTGAAGAAATTAGGGTTCGGAACTATGAAGCTATTCCCCCAAACTTGTGTTCCCGCGAGGGTGCGTTCTGCTGGGGCCTGGATGTGTCCTCCAAATATAATTTACTGGAAATGTTGTGTGATAACGCTACTCAGAAGTAGGGATATTTTGAGGCGAGGAGGACTGAGATCCATAATGGTGGGGCCCGCACGGTTGTACCAGTGGCTTTTTGCGCAAAGAAGGAGACCCGCATGTCTGTGCAGCTCCCTTTCACGCCGTGGTGCCCGCTGATTTGTCCCGACACAGCAGCAAGCTGCTTACCAGACACCAAGCAGGTGCTGGAGCGATGTTATCGGCCTTCTAGAGCCCGCGCGAAATACATCGTCTTCGTAAATTACCCGGCTGTGCTGCTCAGTTAGGGCAGCAGAACACGAACAAGACAGTTCTAATACCGAAGTCTGTATTTTATACTGTGACCTATCTGCTGAATTTCCTTTAAGATTTTCTTAAAGAAATGACACAGAGATATTTCTTATTTTAACTATCCATTATCGTTTGTTTTTATAGGCATGCGGGTTTCTTTCATTGGTCCACGTATTTCACGTGAGCTATGTTTTGCTCCTTCATTGCTTATTTCTACATTCAGAATGATTTCTACATTAAAATATTAATATATTCTCAAATTTATTTTGAAAATACAATTAAACATTTCATTTCCTCAAGGCAGTAATGTAGGTCAAATTTTCTGAAGAAAATATATTTTTATCACTTGAAATAAATTAATACACATTTGAGAGAATAATTGACCTCTTAAAGTAACCATTGAGAAGATATATCATTTCAAAGTATAACTACTACAAAATTTCATTTTCCTTAAATCAAATTTTTCCTAATGTTAATCTTCATTTGGAATTTTTGAGGATGACCTAAGACTTCAGTTGGGAAACACACAGTGTTTGAAAATTTTATTTGTATACTCCAAAGATAGTTAACCAACAAAGCTAATTGCAAAATTTATAAATATTGTCACAAAAATTTAGTATTTAAAAATGCTTGCATTGCAATCTCTACTACAAAAACAAAATTGCACAATTTTGGAATGTCCCTAGTCCTAAATCAAATTTTATGAAAACAGTGATCAGCTATGTATTATTGTAGATTTCGTCAACATAGTGAGAAATAAGGTGAACTTTGTCATCTTTTTGCCAGCTCATATTTTTAAATACATGCCTTGCTTGGTGGGGTGATTTTTTTACTCATCTGGTGGTAGTCTTACTAGGACCTGATCCTTGAGTAGAAATCAGGCCTGCTGAATAGTTTTGAATGTACAAAAGTGTAACTAGCCAGTTATTCTTAACATTTTGTTGAAGAACCTATACGTCTGTGGTGAAGATTTCCTTCAATGTATTGTATAGGAACAAGGATTAGGAGCTCAAACGCCTAGTTAAGAAAAAAACACAACACATGGGATTATAAAATATCTGTATTTTACTTTTAGTAAAAGTAGTTTAATCTTTTTCTTATATGCAGTCATATTTAAAATACAAAAGTTTGTTTTAAATTGTAAGGATTACAAGATTATGTTAGATTTATAAAATGAGATGTTGCCTTATTTCCGGTCTTGAGGAAAATATTCCCTATCCTATTGTTAAATGTAATATTAACTATAGGCTTTTTTATAGATATCATTATAAAGTTGAAATGTACCCTTCAATTCATATTTGTCCTGAATGGATGCTAAATTTTGACAAATGCATTTTCTATGTCAATTGACATGATTCTGTAACTTCTTTTCTTTAGCCTGCTTATATGGTGGATAACATTGACTAATTTTTCATGTTTTTACATTACTTTATATTAATACATATTTGTGATACACAATGAGTACATTCATTTTGGAGAAAAAAATATATAATTTCCTTTTGATTCCCCTTCTGCTCTCTTCCATCCACTTTCCCTCCATCCATACTCTTCCCTTCTATAAAATGTCTACCTCCCTTTTATCTATCACCTTTTATTTTGTTCCTTATTTCTACTTTGGGTTTCTCATATAAGAGAAACCATGTCACATTTAACCTTCTGTTTCTTATTCATTTCTCTTAGCATTATGGTCTCAAGTTGCATCCATTTTCCTACAAAGATTCAAGTTTGTCTTTCTTTGTGGTTGACTAGAACTCCATTGTGTGTATACCAGATTCACTTTATCCATTCATCTGTTGATGTACATGTACAGCATTTCCAAGATTTAGCTATTGTGAGTTGTGCTGCTATAAACTTGGTACACATGTCACTTTAATACAATGTCTTTAAGTATTTTGGGAAGATGCACAGAAAAGGTTTATCTGGGTCAAATGGAATTTCTAATTTTAGTTTTTTGGGTAATCTCTGTATTGATTTACATAGTATTTTTACTAGTTATAGTCTCACCAAAAATATAGAAGGGGCCCACTCCCCAACCTTGCCATCCTCGGTTTTTGGAATTCTTTTTTTCTTTCTTTTTTTTTTTTTTTGTTGTTTGTTTTTTGTTTTTTGGATCCTTGATGAACAGTCATCCTTTCTGGAGTAAGATGGAATCTCAGTGTTGTTTTGACTTGAGTTCCTCCAGTGGACAAAATGCTGAGTAATATTTAAGTACTTATTGGCCATTTGTACTTTTTCTGAGAAGTGCCTGTTCAGTTCAATTGCTCATTTATTGATTGCATCTTTTATTTGGGGGATCTAAGACTTTTAAAAAATTCTTTATATATACTAGGTATCAGTCCTCTGTTTGAGGAGTAACTGGCAAAATTTTTCCCCATTCTATAGTTGTCTTTTCACTCTGTTGGTCGTTTTCTTTGCTGTGCAGGTTTACTTTTTTTTTTTTTTAAGTTTGCTTGTTATAATCCCATTTGTTGATTCTTGGTGTTACTTCTTGTGCAGTTCAGGCTCCGTTCAGAAACGTCTTGCCTGTGCCTCTGTCTTCAAGAGTTTTACCTATTTTCTCTTCTAGCAGATACAGTGTTTCTGACTTTGTACCTAGGTCTTTAGTCCATTTTTATTTTATTTTAGTATAAGGCGAAAGGTATGAATGTAGATTCATTCATTTTTTCTGCATGTGGATAGCTAGTTTTCCCGGCACTATTTGTTAGAGAAGCTATCTTTCCTCCAATGTATGTTTTTGGCCCCTTTGTCAAAGATCGGATGGCTAAATATGCCTGCTTGTTTCTTAATTCTCTATTCTGTTCTATGAGCCACCTGTCTGTTTTTATGCCAGTACCATGCTGCTTCTCTCACTGTACATGGTAATATAACTTGAAATTTTGGATTGTGATGCCTCCTGCTTCGCTCTGGTTGCCTAGGAATGCTTTTGCTAATTTGGGTCTCTTCTGGTTCCATATAAATTTAAAGATTTTTTTTTGTTAGTTTTATAAAGAATGGTGTCTGTGTTTTTATTAGGATTGCAATAACCCTGTACGATGCATTTGGTAATGTGGCCATTTTAACTTATTGTTTCTGCTTATTGAGCAATAGGGGATGTCTTTCCATTTACTGATGACCCATTTAGTCTCTTTTTTCAGGATACTATAGTTTCTGTCATAGAGGTATTTCACTGGCTTAGGTTAATTTCCAAGGATTTATTTATTTATTTTGGGTTTTTTTTTTTGTTGCTTTTTTGTTTGTTTTGTGTTTTTTTTTTTTTTTTTTTGAGACAAGGTCTTGCTATGTAGTTCAGGCTTGCCTTCACCTCGCTATGTAGCCCAGGCTGGCCTCAAATGCACAGTAATTCTCCTGTCTCCGCCTCCCAAGTTCTGGGATTACAGGTGTGCACCATTGGGCCTGGTTATGATTTATTTTGTGAAGGTATGGTGAATGGGAGTGTTTTCCTAATTCCCACCTCCCCACCCTGCTGTCACAACCACCTTGCATAGTCACAGGTCATGTAGGAAGGAGAGTTATCTACACTTTGTGTTCCCTATGGGGACTCTGAAAGTGGGTCTACAAAAAATCAGTGTGAACCCCATGCCAAGGCCAAATTCACCACCCATCATGGTGTGTTCAGTGGGTGAACTGGCAGTTGACTCCAACAACCAATCCAGGTCCCAAGAACATCACACAGAGAGGTTCTGATCACTTAAAGACTGTCCTTTACTATGAGTTGGGTTGGCAGACCCGCGGGAAGCAGAGGATTTTTCCTTCCCTTGGCAGGAGTTCTGCGTTTTATTTTGTTTGGAGCCCAAGAAATTGAATTCTCAGCCTTGGAAATAGGTGTAAAAAGCCCAGTGGTAAAATCCACATCTTTCAGCTATTACACGCACATATAAAAGGCTTATAGCCCTTATAAAAGTTCAATTGCTAAGGTTTTCCTAAACAAGTTTTTCACTATAGCTTCTTAGGTGCTTTATTTCCTCCACTGAGTTTATGGATGAAGTATACATAAAGAAAAACTACTTTGTTGTTCTGTATTCCTAGAAGCAGCACACATGCTTCTTTAAACGATTTCACTACAAGAAGTACAATACACTTTTTCTCCTTTACTTGCTCGTAACTACTGAAGAGTTTTACAACAATACTCAAAGTAGTGCTACTTATTTGATGATGCAGGCATTGGATACAATAAATCATGGAGACATTAAGGAAAGTTTTCTGAAATAGTGACTGTGTTTAACGTAACTGAATACAGACATGAACCCTACCCCATCGAGTTGTCAACAGCAGAAGGGAGAACAGTCACATTTTATTTATAATTTGTTTTATTATTTTTTATTGCACACCTAGAAAATGTCAGGTTCTAGGTTCTGAGAACAGACCAGTTAAATACAATCACATCACATTCAATTTGTATTTCAGAGGGAGAGAAATGGAAAATGTGTTTGTTCTAGCTGAGCAATGTTCCAAAACATACTCTTACTTGTTAGTATACATTCATATATAAAACAGAGACCATTTGCTTTAATTAATCACTGATGTTCCCTAAAATGACAAATTTCCAATCATAATTTGGAGTTACTGACTGAGCATTTCTACGAGGAGGCCTTGAAATAGGCAAGTTACAAATCCCCAGGATAATTATGTATTCTGATGCTATTTGGGTTCTCTAGACTGAATAATGTAGAAAACAGCAACTGAGCCCCGGATAACGATACAACAAACCAAGTACAGCTAACAGTGCTTTACAAAATGGTAAGAGAATTGTTTTCCATTCTAATTCGTTTTTAGACTACAGTTAGGGACATTCTTTCCACATAGAAGTTATAAAGCGACCAAGACTAGTTCAGATCAGAGCAGAATTTGTTTTTATTTTGTAACATTGTTAATCTCTAGATTTCTCCTTCTTCACCTGAGAAGTGTCTATTCATTTCAGTTGCCCACTTTTGGACTGGGTCTTTAAATTTGGGGGGGTCTGTTTTTTTGAGTTCTTTATATATTCGAGATGTTAGTCCTTTGTCAGAGGAATAGCTGGCAAATTTTTTTTCCCACTCTGTGGGTTGTCTCTTCACTCTGTTGGTAGTTTCTTTTGCTGTGCAAAAGCTTTTTAATAAGATCAGGTCCCCGTTGTTGATTCTTTGTGATATTTGCTGGGCAACTGGGGATTTGTTCATAAAGTCCTTGCCTATACCTATGTGTTCAAGAGTGAGAAATTGAAGTGTATATAAAGACTAAAATGTATTATATTG